>JAUMHL010000009.1:2954183-2995819 GCA_032362345.1 Sandelia bainsii | reverse complement strand
TGTTATGAAATCTGCTTTTCTTTCACAAACATGGTCATTTCTATGTGTGTCCAAACTTTTGACTGGTAGTGTACATGTAATGTAAACCTTTAGTAAATCAAGCTTTCAATGTCAGACCAGGAGGTAATCAGCCCTCAAAACATACTCAGGCTTTTACTAGTGATTCTGTTTCACAATTAAATCACGGAAGGAGAAAAGTCACAAGGCTACAAAACAGATGCCCAGGCAGTGACACAGCAATAAGAGAGAGGATTGTCCTGCTATGACTACTCCATACCAAGGATATGTTATTCTGCCTTTGTCCAGGGTGAACAGATGAAATTGCATCTAATTGTGAAATGCTATGAAATGATCAAACTAGCAATAGCACAGTCATTTACTAAAAAGGAAAGAAACATGAACCTTTCACAGATTACAGTCTGATTTGTTCCTAAATAACATCCTGCATTTTAAATTCAAAAAGCAATCACCACTATATTTAAAGGTTCAGCATTCTAGGGGTTAGTATTAATGTAAGAGTCAGGTAAAGACCTCTGCATATGAAGTCAATTTCTTTGAGAACAACTTTTTAGTTCTCCTTTATAGATTTCAGTTACCAACATTTTCACATAATAAAGAAATGATCTATTAAGGAAAGTGTGGATGTGGAGTCTAACCAGTAGGACCTACAGTCACCCAACAGGGCAAAGATCTGTTCTTTTATCTGTATCAGGAAGTTGCTAGAAAACCAGTCACCAGATAAAGATGAGAGTGAGCGATCAGGTCTTTTTGGAAAAAAACTGATGTGTGAGCGTAGATATGGGTGGGGGCTTTAGTGTTGTAAAACACGAAGATTATAATTTCTAAAATTTAATATAATATGCCTTAAAATGAATGATACAGTCATGTTTTGAAATTCAACAGTTCACGTAGGACACACCTTTTTATTGTTATTACAATAAGTCTGCTGTGACTGTAGGAGCTATTTGTTAGTTTGTTTTGTTCTTACTAATTGTTTCTATGTATATTTATTTACTTTAGATATTTGCCTAATTTATGTAAATTGTGTTTTTTTTTTTATTATTATTTCTTTCTATTAGTTGTTCAAATTTTGTTTTTTATGTATTTAAATAGCTATTGGGCACTTCCATAGGCACCCAGGTATATAGGTAGGTTTGCAGGTGTAGGACCAGAATGCACCTGGGAGGGCCTATGGTTTTTTTTTTACCAGCGCGAGAGAGATAGCAGGAAATGTTTGTTTGTTGACTTTGAAGAGAATAAATGATTGGAAAATGGACATTTGACTCTTTTGCCTGCGTACATTACTTTTCCCACAGTGCATTAGTGGCCTTTTGAATTTATGTTTGCTTTGAACTTAAGTTGAATTTTTGTTGACAAATGGCCACTACAGTGACCATAAATCAGGTTACAACATAGTTCCATATAAAATATATACATCATCC
This sequence comes from Sandelia bainsii, assembly GCA_032362345.1. NCBI lineage: Eukaryota > Metazoa > Chordata > Actinopteri > Anabantiformes > Anabantidae > Sandelia > Sandelia bainsii. The sequence goes on along the minus strand of JAUMHL010000009.1, from coordinate 2,994,377 downwards.
AACATCTTTTTTTATTCACCTAATCGTTTGTTCTTTATATTTCTATTTTGAACTTAACATAATTGTGTCCATTTTTATTTGTTTTTGTACACGTGCTCCACTAAAGAAACCTGTTAGGCACCATGTATTTACTGATTAAAGACAAAAGTACTGTAACGCGTGTAACTTACGGACTACTTCCTACTTTTTCTTCTACATGTGACACCTTAAATGACTTGTATAGAAACGGTGCAGTATTCGCGGCTGATGACTAGTCTCACTGTTTGATGAGCTTTCTTTCCTTTGGCACGGGTCCTGAATTTCTGGTGAAGCTGCTGCGTCCAGGTGCATGTGACAATGATATCAGTGTTTACTATTTTCATGTCGGCACTCCGTCAGGGCCCCGAGGAGCCATGCTCGGTATTTTTTTTAACAAGATGCACCTTTAATTCCAACACCGTGAGTGGTTCGGTTCATTTCTAGGTGGTTAGCCGCTTAGCTAGTTCAGAGCTAATTATGAACTTAAGCGTCTAGCTTATCATTAGCTAGTAGAAGCTAACGTTAGCAAACAAAAGGCGGTGGTCAGGGGGTTTTACCAGAACCAGACCTAAGCTAGCTTGTCAGCTACGCGTTCTGGAAGATTCTCCTGTCTCCGACAAGCAGTGACAGCTAACGTTTAGTTTGAACCGTGGCTGATGTTAGCTTCTTCATTAGGTTATCCAGTCGTCCATAATCCCTGTTTAGTTGACTTTCGACCTCAGCACTGTTGCTCCATTCCCCACCCAGCTCACCTGCCTCACGGACGGGCTGAACTGGAACTCCCCAGCCTCCTTCAGATCCAGCCAGATCATCGGCATGCGGGGGACCGCTTCCATCGCGGCCGACTCTTCACGGCACGTTAAGCTGTCAAAACCACGGCGGTAGTTTTATGGACGTTAACGTTTTTCCCACAAGATAGCTTTTCTCCCAAGCAACTGTGTCATGTATCCATTTACACTGCAACCGGAAGTTGAGGACGTACATGACGTAGCTCCCAAAACGCACCGCGTGGATTTGTGGGGAATGTAGTCAATATTCAATCTGCATTCATTATGTTCTGGAGGTCTGATTTCAACTGTTTGTATTGACAAACTTTAAATACTTATTTAATACTAACAGTCATGTTTATTGAATCAAGCTAATGTTTTCCAAAAATCGATTAAATACACTATGTACAACCCTGGTTTTGCCTTCTTCCACCAAGTCAAGTTCAGAAACACAATAATGGTAAAACCTTAGTTTAGCTTCTATATATACATGTATATATATATATATATATATACACAAACACAAGTATCAACTTGTTGCTCCATAGTGTATGCTGTGGGCAGTGAAACAGTTTTTCCTTGATTTAAAGTGTCCTATTCACCACCATTATCAACGGGGAAAGTTATTCAAGTCACATTAATAGTGTGGTATAGCCTACTTTTACAAGAGGTTCTTGAACTTTCTCCACCTCCACTGGGGAAAAGACACTAAGTACACTCAAGCGCTTAATTGCGAGGTTATTGTACTTTATTGTAGTAGCGTGTGTCAATTTTATAAAAGCTGCTTTACCTTTTTACTCCACCACCTTTATCTTGCAGCTGTAGTTACTACTTAATTTCCATTTTAACAGAATGCAAAGATATAATCAACAAATAAATTATAGCTTATTAATGTAGGTTGAGATTAGGTCAGTAGTACATGTAAAGCAATAATAATTAGTCCAGTCTTTTTCTGGCTGCAATATGAAAGTGACGTACACATTACTGCATCAAGGATTATAATCTAAAAATACAATATATTGTACATTATAATAAATACTTAGTTTTAATATATTTTATAATTCATCTAATGAAAGAACCATTGTGTTCAATAATTCAGATTTGTTTAAACCTACAAGGCTACATAAAAATCCACAGGCGCTTCCTCTGACTCTTATTATCATATCTATATATAACATTCATTTATAATTTACTGCTCACAGACACAGTGCTACCACTAATGCAGCTTTATTGAATTTTCTCTTCCCTTCCATGCTCCACAATGGCAGCTGTCTCTACTATACATATAACTGAATAACAGAAGGGTGTTAAAATACTGTAAATCAAATTTAAATTGGAGTTCTGACTGTAAAACATTTGTAAAAATGCACATGTAGTGTTAACGGACACAGGATCTGGTGGATTTATAATAATAATAATAATAATAAGTGGAGAAATGGCTCACACCCTAGATGATCTGTATGCATGAACTAAAAAACAATCATTAATGCAGTGAAGTGTTACTTACTAAGTAAGGCTGACTGTGTGAATATAACAGGTGAGCATTTAGCGGTCTACTACTACAACGTGTCGACAGTGTCATTGTATGAGACAGACGGGAGACTTACAAGTGTGTGTCAAACACCCACATCATGTTCTGCTTTCAGTCACTGAAAAGCTAAAGTGAGAAGGGTATTTTAGTTGGCAGTTTGTGTTTATAGTAAATCCGACATGATGTGGAGCACAGCATTATGGATGTGGATGTGTTATTGCATGGCGTTCAGTGACAGAAATGACTGCAGAATGCAGTGGAGAGCTTTGGGGCCTAATTAAACAAAAGGAGAGTACATCACGACTCCTGCTACAAGTCTGAAAGGTGTTGATCAGGCAGAAGGGTCTGAGCTCGACCACTGAAGTGGATTAAAAGTCAGGATACTGTATGTCTGCCTGTACTGCATCAATTTCTTATCGCTAATGATCCAAGTCACACCACTCAGTGTTTCACAGGGCGTCAATACAAAATACAGTGAAGCTCCACTCATCGGACCATCCAGAACACTCCTTTGTGTGTCTTGTTCCTTCTCTCTTCTGTTTTTTTTCCTGCTGGTTGCCTCTGAGGGTCATATTGGATCTGTTAATAAGGGTGAAGAGAGACATTTTCTGTATGTACGTCCGTTTAAATTGTCACAATTGTGTTATTGTTTAATCGTGTTAAAGTGAATTATTCTGGGCTATAATAAAAAATAAAAACAAGTTACTATTATGTTATATTAGTATGTAGATAATGTCCTTAGCGGATCTTCTTGGCAAGGACTTTGTCTACTGCATGGATGTAATTACAGTACACGAACAACCAAACATTACGGCCATGTGTCTAGGACCTGGCTGCAGGGATTTGCCCCCATTCAGCCACAAGAACATTAATGAGGTTCATCACTGTTGCTGAGCAATAAGACCTGGCTTGCGGCCTGTGCTTCCCAAAGGGACTGGAGGGGCTCTGTGCAGGACAGTCAGCTTCTCTCTCATCTGACAGTAAAATAGTGTGTGTGTGTGTGTGTGTGTTTTCTTGCATATGGGGGCATTGTCATGCTGAAACAGGAAAGAGTGTTGAACAAACAAGTACACTATTGTCTAAACATTATATTGTCTAAAAATGTTTTGGCCATGGTGTTTGATATTGTGCCACAGGTTTCTGAAATAAGCCAACCATTTTTCACTGTTTTTACCCGTGTTACTTTACTTTTTTTTCCTACCTGCTTAGTCACAGCTGTCTTTTGCTGTCACTTCTCCTTTATCTCTCATTTCTTTTTTCCCTTTTCTCACCACAGGGGGGCATCGTGCATCTGTGCAGAGTGACATCAACATGCTGAAGATGACAGCGCTGCACTGGGCAGCTGGGTACAGCCACAGGGAGGTGGCTGAGGTCTCCCCGAGGTACAGACGCCAACTGCCTCGGCAAGTTTGACGAGACGCCATTCGACGTCGCCATGGATACCAGCAGCACTGATCTGATTACACTGCTACAGGTGGAGGCGAGGAGGGTGGTGATGGGAAGAGACTAATGTTTTGGGAACGGGAGACAGGCAGACAGAGTTGAGGAGACAAAAACAGGAAGTGACAAAGACAGTGAATGACATGTGATGAGCCAGAAAGACAGACAAAGGACGGGGCGTATATGAGACATATAAATGGGGATGAGAGAAAAAGAAAGAGACAAACACACACAGTCAAGAGAAGAAGAGAGAAAACAATGAAGGCGGGTGGGGGGAAAGGGCAAGGGAGCTTAAGGGTAGAGAAAGACATACAAGGACAGACAACTGTAAAGGAAAGGAAGGGTGAGGCAGCAGGGGGAAGACAGAAAAGCAGAGATGAGTCTTGTCAGGTCCCCTCTGTTTGAGTTGGCATCTGTAACACATAATACTTTGGTGCAAGGTTATAAAACAAGATAAGAGAACCGGAGACATTCAATAAAGGCAGAAAATGACCAAGCACATTTCAGCCAAGGGAGGTAAAACTGAAGAAGGCGAGGAGAGAGATGGACAGATAGATGAAGGCAGCGAAGACAAGGAGACATATGTAGATAAATGAGAGGGTTGTGGAAGAGAGATGGACGGAGATTAGGGGGGAGAATGAAACAGGAAGGAGGGGGGAAGTAGAAGAGGAATGGGGGAGCCGAGGAGATTAACAAAAAGGCAGACAGTAGGGGAGGAAAGCAGAAAGAGAATAATAAGAGAAAGAAGACAAAAGTGTGAGATTGCCGGTGGAGACATGTTTCCACTCCCCTCCTGTGATTTCAAAAATACTTTTCATGTTTTCTGAGTGTGACTAGCGAAATAGCGTTGCTATGGTTTTAGTGGGCATGCAGCTTCCATCTGTCTGACAGCCACGTTACAAACCCCTCTCACCATAACACCCGCGTTTAGACAGCAAGGTCAGATTAGACCTCTTCTTTGAAAACAGGAACAATCCCTACTAATAAATAATATAACAACTGTGGTTATGGATTATGTTAAAATTAGTGGACACAGTACTGAGCAAAAATGAGACAATAAATAGCCCCATGTGTTCTCCTACCCAGGCCTTACATACTTTTCATAACAGAGGTGTGTGGGGGGGCCTTCAGGTGGTTCGTAGGAGGTTCTAGTTAGCATTAGATAACTCTCTCCTCGGACAGGACTCTTCGACTAGCCAGGATACAGATAGTAGGGCCTCGAGCAAAAGCAGCTGTTTGACCCATGCAAGACGGCTGCAAACAGAGGCGCACTGACACATGTCCATGAAACACAAACACCCACACTGGCCACAAGTGTGAAATGCTCCCCTCAGAATAAGGCTGAATCACCATCAGTGCACCGCGATGCGTGTTCATCGTCTGAAATTAGCTTTCTGCTGTGCTCTGGTGGAGTAAAAAACTTTACTCCAAAAGTACTTTTACAGTTGAAAAATGTTTGTAGCCTGCCTGTAAAATAAAAAGATAATTTTTCCCTCTTATCAAATGTCTCATCTGAATAACTGTCGACACAAGAGATGTCAAGCTGCACTGAAAAAGAACCATCAATGGACAAACAACAAAACAAACTGTGAGATTTACACGTCACCCTACACCTACTGCATCCATCATATGTTATGTACTACTAAACACATCATTGCCTTTGAATAGAAATTTGGCCAGTATTAAACAAGAGAAGGTCATACCATCAATGAAATGGTTCTCAAAATGATTTCTCATTTTCAGCAACACATATCTGTTTAATGTTCAACTCCTCAGGTTGTTGAGCTGTGGCTTTGTAATAGAATTAAACTAGTACATTAAAGTGTTTAAATTACTGGATGTCGATTTCTCTATTTAGTAGCAATTGAGTGATGCAGCGAACTAAGGACTGGATATTAACAATGGATTTTCTGTGATCTAGTGAGTAAACCTTGTATCTTAAAGGACAATGAAAACAATTTGAAGGCTTTATGTCCAAGTGTCTCAGTGTTTCATTTCATTTTATACATTAATTGGATGTCACATTAATCTCAAAATTAATACAAGATCAGACATTCAACTGTAAATCACTTTCTGCCTCAAAAGGGCACATAAATGTCCCTTTTAAAAATATATAATCCAAAATTAGGATTTATAATTCTAGTTTTTAATTTTCTTTCTTGGTTATTATGGTGCCTCCAGACTTTTGTAAAACTATCAACCAATTAAGAATGTCAGACATCAGTGATGGAAGAGAGGATATGCAAAATAAAATGAAGATTTCAACCCAATATTTTGCAGTTTCAGTATGTTCAAAATGATTTTTATAATAACAACTGATCGTGTCAATACTTGTAATTATCACCAGACTCTCCCACTCAACTTTATGAGGCGTTTTAGTGTCTTTAGCGTATTTGTTCATTTGAAATCTTCTCACAATCTGACAATTCAATTTCAATTTATAAATCATTTATCAGTACAAAACTCAGCACAATCAGAACTACCTGTGCACAGAGTGGCGTAAAGAACCAGGTAAACCCCAGAGTCCCATTATCATCCCTGCTGAGACTGGTCAGCCTCTCAGAACTGATCACAACTTGTTTATCACCACCACACCAAGACCAATGTTACAAGTATACCTGTGTCCCTCTGTAGTGTGTTGGCGCAGTGAGTACAAAATTGCTCAACAAAAACAAAACAAAAAATGACTGTAAATAAACAGCAGATAGAATTATACCTGAAAAGAAACCTCAATCATATCTGACAACAAAGTAGAACAAAATGACAGCTGTAGAACAATTAAAAATGCTCATGATGACAACAAAGAACTGAAAACACCAGAAATTAGGATAATAGAAGGGACCAGGTATTTTTCATTTCATCTCTCGCTTACACATTTAGAAAATGTCATCTTAACAGTGTTTCTGAAAATGTTAATTTGTTCAACCTTTAGACAAGTCAGATGGTGCCTTGGCTGCTGAGTCAGTCAAAACATTTAGCATGTGACGGGCGATGGCGGGCAGAGGGTTATCACCCCAGTGAGAGTCCAACACAGCAGGCCTGAGCCCAGAGGTCATCGTCACCCTGTGGGTTCAGTACTCTTAAGTATTGATCAGGACCTAAGACTGAAGAGGGATGCACTGATGCCATAATAACAGGACAAAGCAGAGAGTGGAGAAGCAGACAATACCAAAAAATGAAAAGAATACAAATCAAATTAGAAATCAGAGTCTCTGACAATTCTGCAGACTTTGACACACCAGAACAGACAAAGAGGAGAATAATTTAAGAAAATCACAGCCTATAAAATAGTGTGATAAGTTTCTCAGTTTACTTCAACTCATATACTTGTACTTGATTGTAAGTCGCTTTGGATAAAAGCGTCTGCCAAGCAAAATAAAGTAAAGTAAAGTAAAGATATACAACAGAATCCTGCACACAGGTCATGTGAGAAGAAATGGCTTAACAACAAGCAACAAGACAGTACAGCTGCAAAGGAAAAAAAGCTAAAAGAAGAAGCCTCCTAATTGACAGTATTTAAAATGATCTACATTTCCGTGAAAAACTAAGAATTTGCTGTAGTTTTTGCATTGTAGTCTAATGCATCAAGAGACAAAAAACAGAGACATGGTAGAAAGTTGCTCCAATGAAATCACAGCAAATGACAGTTAAATGGGTGTAATTAGTAGTCTGGCAGAATCCGTGGAGAGCTGGACTCATCCAAGACTAAAGATGGATGAGAAAGATATTAGTGACGTTTTGCATACATGTAACATATGTTTCAGTACACACACTGTTATGCAGATAAACAACAAAATATAAAATACTGTAAACGCATCATCGTAAAGCTTTCTGTTTTGCCATTGCAGTGGTGCCGTTGCCTGTCAGCACCATTACAGAGGAGGTGGAGGAGCCTAACCCTAACCCCACAGCTACGTACAAGAGCCCCAAACACATCAGCCCAAAAGATACAGAAAGCCAGTAGCTGCATTTGTTTTGTTATCACAGCACAGCTCTGCAGTATACAAGAACTGTATGTACTGTAGGCTCTGCTGCTGCAGCAGTCGTAACCGAGGAGCTGGGATCTGGCTTATTAAATTGAATAACTTAAGAAATAAATTAAATAACTTAATAAATTATTAAACTGACTTTATAGTAGCACGTACACCAAAAAGTTACCAGTGGCCAAAGCCTGAGTTGGAAACTTTCAATTTAACACTTGTTTCTTTGATTTTGACTCTGTTTAAAACTCATTGTAATAAATATTTAAACAATTTAGATAATTATTTGAAATTGAGCTTGACAACAAGTTTTTTCCTGTTTTTACTACAGTTGAGCAAGTGTCAGAATATGACCCTGTCTCATAAAAATTATGTTCCCTTGCAACTAAACTGCAAACACAATTACGTTTTTATAACACACTTGATCATATAATGATTATGTTCTGATGCAAAGTATTTTTTAAGTGAATGTGAATGAAGTCGTACATTTATTAGTAAAAAAAATAATGCCAAGCAGATGGCTGGGGTGGATGGAGGGTGTATGAAGTGCCTGAACTTACTGTTAAGTTTTTGTTTACTAAGCCAGACCCCAGTTTTTCTCTAACCTCAACCAAGTGCTATAAGTCGCCAAACATAACCATAAAAATGCAATAATGACAGACTTGATGACAAAACATTCTACTGCAGGATCTTATATTTTAGCATAGCAGAAAACACTGCAAAAACTACTTCTTTGTGCAGTGTTATTGCATGGGAGTGCAACATTTACAAGACAGACTTTTAGAGTAATGACCCAGCATCATCATTTGTTTCTTCAACCCCTAAGCTTTTTTCCCCTGAAGGTCAAAGAAAGTCATGAGCAGCAGCTGCAATAAGCTAAACAGAAAGCCCAGGAACATCAGCAACAGCTCCTGCAGAAAGAACAGCAGGCTGAGCTGGAGCAGGCCATACACACACAATAATAACAACATCAACACTGCCATCACTGCAACAACCACAACACCACATCTACATGGAAGGCAAGGCATGAGCAGCAGCAGCCACAGTACAGAGCACTCAGAACCCAACACAAACTCACTGTTGTTATGTTTGTAAAATGCAGGAAAATAGAGTTGGAGTTTGAAAAATATACAAAACAATGACCCAAAAGAGGTTTGCTCATCACCAGGGGTGACCCTTGTGTGTTGTTTGATTATTATTGTGCATCAGTATTGTGCTGTTGCGTTGCTACTTTACATATTTCTATTGTAATGTTATTACTGGCTGCTGGTGCTTTGGAGACACCTTTGAGCTTCTGCTCCTGTTATCGTTGTTAGTGAGTTCTGGTAGAAGAATTAATCTGCCTATTTTTATGTTATTTATTCATGTTTTTCTGTGTTAAAGTTACTTTTGAATATTTTGTGTTGTTTCTTCTGACAGTATTTACCACAAGGGCTCTCAGATTGCGAACGTGTCACTTGGTGAATGTGCCTCTGTGAAGAAATGCAGCACGGACAAAGATAATCTGGGAAGTAATTACAGTAAGAGCACTTCATCCACTCTTATCCAGGGTGACCTACAGTAAGCAGATAACATCTCAGTGATGAGTGCATCACAGTAGACGGATGAACCTTATCTTTTCTGGGATCAAATTTGTGACCTTTATGGTTTTAGAGCAGCATCTTTGCCATGCATCTAGTACTTTTACTGTGTGAAACCATGACCTTAATGTGAATTTACAACTTTTCAAGGGAAAAAAACAACAAATTTATGAGTGCCTAGATCTTCTTGACTAGAACAAATTAATAAAAAAAAGTTTGGGGATTGTGGCTCGAGAATCATTTGGTTAAGTGACTCTTTTCGTTATGTGCTCACTATTCAAATTATGGAACCTGCCAAAGGTGTGGTTATACATTTGGTTTTAAGGGCTTTAGCAGAAAATGTAGTAAGTAATCATTTTCTGAAGATATTATTAGTTTCTAAATGTGGCACCCCACTTATTTTACAAACGAAGATACATTTACTCATCCTAGGAACCACTATTCACATTTTATAACAAATATTTAAGGGTCTAATGAAAGATTTACTTTACTTTGCTTTACTTGGCAGATGCTTTTATCCAAAGAGACTTACAAGAAGACACAAGCAATTAAGATTTGTGTTATGGAAAATGTAGGTTTCAGCGTTTTTGGATGTGGGTGCAGAGGGAACTAAAAGTCAGGACAATTGGCATTTGGCCAGCCTCAAAGTAATAAGAAATAAACAAGAAACCTGGTTAAGACCTGGTATGTAGCTAAGGTTACTGTCTTCTAGCTTACTGTTCAACAGAAAGACATGAGAGTGGTATCAATCTTATCTCTGGGCAGGAAAACAAAAAAACTGCATTACCCCAAATGTTAAATTATTCCTGCACTACGTCTCCTGTGAGTCTCTCGACTTTACAGCAGTAACACTGCCAGCATACTAATAATGTTGTATTGTTTGACATAGAAATTTGTAACACATAGTTATGTCATTTTTTTATTGTAATTTTTTCTTGAAATAAAACTCACTTGACAAAAAATATATTAAATAAATAAATAGCCTATATATAACCCTAACCCTAACCCTAACCCTAAATAAATAAATAGCAAAAAGGTACCTCCTACTCAGGATCAACCATTTTGAGAATTTTTTTTTTTATTAATGTGCACTCATTATGTTTTGTTGTGGTTAATTATTTTTCAGAATACAGGAATGTTGGGAAATCACATATTTTATAAAAGTGTTGTAATATTTAATATTTATACATTGGGAATACTCATTTAAAAGAAAATGTGATCTTATTTTCCAATAAAAATACTCCTTTGATTTGCACTTGGCACCTGTGTCATGCACATAAAGATACCCATTCTTACTATCAATTATATGCAAGAAATTAGGCAATTTTTTATGTAAATTTTCCTTTTTTTACTTGAGCCAGTGGAAACTTTTATCCTCCAGCTGTGCAGCTCTCCAGTGGTCACCAGTAATGACTGTTAGTTATACTGGGCATCTCCCAGTGGCCAACAGTCAGATACTGGGATAAAAATTACACTTGTACTCAGCTCTGAAATGTGAGCACAAAATGGCTTCACAAGAATAAGTGCTGCCGTTTGATATGCTATGTGTTCCCAAACAGCTGTCCTCCTCTGATGTACTTGGAGGACTAAAGCAGATTGTGGCTGACATGAATCTGACAGACCAGCTACAGACTTTTAACAAAATGTAGGAGACAGGATCACACTGCCCCCGTTTTTATCCTCACAGCTTTCCTCAAAAACACTGCCTGTACTTTTCACAGGCAGGGGCTCTCGGGCCGCCCCAGAAAGACCAGGAGTAAACTCACTAAACTAAAATAGTTAACATTACAAACCTACAAACCCGGCATGAATTGCTCTGCGAAGGAACTGGAAAGTAGTAAATAACCCTTGCCACAACTTCACAACACATGCTAGGTCGTAAATGTTTAAATATTTAACCATGGTGAAGTTTGAAGTTTAATGTTTGACAGACATCCAGAAAAAAGACCTACGGGGTGTCCGAGGTGCGCTGTCTGAAACCTCACGTACTTCACATACAAATCTCACTGATTTGGAGACCATTTATTATGACATAAGATTGATATTAATGCTTTGTATATTTATTAGGAATATTTTTACATATGACATATGAGGACTTTTCTTCATGACCTGTGAACCACTGGTTCAACGTATATTCTAAAATGCATGGCTCTGTCCTGCAGAGTGTACACTGCTATAAATCGGATATTAGTACATATTTATTACTTTTCTAATAGAATCTCATTTTGTGATATCTAACTTCAATTTAACTTCAGCATGGTAAAACAACAAGTATCCTGTTACATGTGGGACATGAATGATCTTGTACCCGGGCTTGTATGTAACTCACATGTCAACATGCTTGTAACAAAGCATTTTTTTATGACCCATACAGTTATAATTGCTTTAATTAATAAAGAAATTAGAAATGCTGTGTTATTGCACAGGCTGCCTGAAGGTGCAGTTGGTCCCCAGCCATGTTGACGCAGAACCTGGTCCCTTGGGAAAAATTGTTGGGGATCCCTCTAGTAGGCTGATTCCCACAACTTAGTAAGTGGTGGCTAGTGAATATTTTCTTTCTCCTAATTGTCCCTAGAAGGGTTCTGTATTTTAGCTAGTTTAGTGGTGGTCATTCTTCCCTAATTTAGTACTTTCATGATGGTGGTGGAGAGCTCTAACACCGCGGACCAACATCTCCCATCGTTCAACACCATATGATTCACATACTTTTCGTACTCATAAAACCTTCATCATATGCTTCCCCTCTAAGGGGACAGGTTGACCCAAGCCATCACAGAAAAATGAGCCACTGGATCCCCCCATTGTTGGGGTCCAGTATACAGGCATCAAACACTCTTCCTTAATTTGTCACCTGTCTGTAGGTGACACAAACATCTCCGGTTCTTGTGAAGAAGAGGAATCACTGCAAAATCAATTATGCAATGCCAATATGCCCTCTCCTGTGTGTTCTTGTACAGCTATTCACATTCACAGGGGAACAGTCCCTTCCAGCCTGTTCAGTGACCATTAAATTAACTGGAGGCTGAATGGTGAAATGGGGCGCTTGGGAAAGAAATACATTCAGCAAAAGGTGTCTGAGCGCGCACAGCGGAGAATGAAAATAATTTAATTATCAGCGGCTCTCTTTAATATGAGTCATGTGGCATAAAGCATGACTGTGATATTGATCCACAATGCTTAATGTTCCCTGCTACCGCTCCCATTTGCTGTGTATGGGTGTGTTTAGATTGGATTATAATCTTTGTTTGGCATGAGCTAATGAGATTTCAGTGACAGAAAATGAAGGCTTTCATTCCAAAATGATTTGTTTCTATTTTGGCTATTGCTCAGGAGGATCAGAATTTCACTCATAGAAAATAAAACTATTTTTGAATGCGCAAAGGTTTTTAGGAGGACTGATAGCTTTTAAGGTGTTTTTCTTTCATGTCTGAATCATTTTTAAAAGCTTAAATATTAATTATTAAATATTAATTGTTTCTGAATAGCTAACTAGTCATCCTGTGTGTTTCCTACATCCCAGCAGATTGTCTTCATTACTTACAGCTGCTTGTCTAACAAACTTGCTTCGTCCTCCTGTCAGCATGCATTGTGAGAGGTTTCTGTGTGAACAAATGATGCATGTTTAGTTCTGCTTCCACATCACAGCGGTAATCGGCATCCACGTCACTATTTTGACTTAAAAATGAGAAAACTGTGAAAAGGCTTCAGTAAAGACGTAGGTTGTCTCTTACATAATAATCCAAAAAGCACAGACTGCACATTTCTCCTCCATGGGATCAGCTCCCATTTTAAATTCTGATCCGTTTCAGCTCCCTTTGCCCTCCTACAAAAACCCGTGGATGTGTGGTATCAGCAGAATTAATAAGTGATGCACATATTCACTTGCAAACAAAATTCACAGGTCGATCCATCCGCGTCTCCAATTTGAGAAATGATGCAGGTTTGTAGGGAGGTGTGCAGCAGAGGATTGCATATCAACATATTCAGTGTCGGTGTCACAGAGGAGATTGTTATTCTGCGTGGCATTCTCCGAGGGTCTCGGCTCAAAGAGCAGCCTGGGCCTGGAGCCTGGAGGCTGTGTGTGTGTGTGTGTTAGCCAGACAAAATGTCTGGGTTCGCAGAAAACCAATCGAGACACCTGCCGGCTACTGCTGCCATCCGCTGATAAAACAGGAAAAAGAATGTGTTGGGCCTCCAGCCCAAAATACAGCCGCCTTGAAAAGGGCAGGGTGACTTGAAGAACAGTTTCCTAATCCATTTTTATTGTTGGTCCTTAACGCCTGCCATTTTACCTCTTGTTGAATGAACCTAATGAAATAAAAACCATTTAAAAAGGGAAGCTGTGCACTGTGATCTTTTTTTATTACAAAAAGAACAGCAGAAAACAGATCGAAACAAAAGCCTCCAGTACAGACAAGTAAATAGCTGCTTGAGCAACTGTCCCACAGCTACAACGTCAGGATTTAAGCACTTCACCATTTAACATGCATGGAGAGGATATACATGCAGAAAAGAAAAAAACAAAACACATCACCTCAGCATGACATCGCAACGTCTGCGACAGGTAGGAAAAGGCCACGTCAGATCACAAGAACATCACATATCATTGAAAGGGTCACAGTTCACCTCCTGTCCTGGCAGGAACAAAATCGGGGGAGCTATACTTTTCTTTTTTCAGCAGGTTGTATGACATCTCCGTGAAGTGCAAAGACACTGTTGCATCAGTGACAGGCAGATTTCCAGTGTCTCCGCTACCTACGATACTGTAAACAATCTACACTATAAGGCGCACAGTTGAAAAGTTGCCCAACAAAAGAGCCACAACATCAGTTTGTAAAGGGTTTGATGTAAAAATGCATTGTCGTCTTCATTATCAACACTCTGCAGATCTGGCATATCAACTGTCAATATACCAACTGCAGGCAGTAAAATGCTGCTTATTTAAATGGACACTACACAAAAAAATTACATTTAAAGACAAAAATATGAAGTGATTCTTTCTTTTTCCTAAAATATCAGTCTAAACTTTTTCTTTTTTTCTTTTTCAAATTAGGCACACGGTACAGCACAGTAAACGTGTTTTTTTTCTTCAACACCTCTTTTGGTTGCTGACATCTAAAGACATGGACATTGAAGGCCCCCCTCAATTTGAAGGAGAAATTGTTTTTTATTAATCACACACACAGAACAGTAACATTTACCCCCTGCTGGCATCTACCTGTCCAACCGTTTTAGAACATTAAAGGGATCCTTCTTTATGATTATTTAACCTGCTTTTATGACCTTGACACCAGTCTTTTTTATTAGTCTTACCCACTTGTCTAGAAGGCAATGACCACCACAGAATATAGACATAAGGCATTACATTCCTCTTCGCCTGAATCATATCAGTCATACAAAGTCAAACCTCTCATATGTATGTCCATAAATCAGGACAAAATATTCAAAAAAATTAAATACTTCAATGACCTCAACTATTTAGTCTGTAAAATGTTTTTGTTTTTTTCACTTTAACCACTTTAAACACTGATTGTCTACATTATCAATAAAAATCTAAGGGCGTAAACATGATAAGATGTAAACACTGTTATTATCCAACTGGCTTGGATGTCAAAAGATATTAGACCCTGTGTGAGACGTGAGAAAATACTTCCACACATGAGATGGAGGACGGATGAGGTAGTCCACAAGAGAACTGATGGCAGGGGGAGGGAGTTATGGGTGAACCTCAGCCGGCTCAGGTGCATCACTTGAACTGAAGCTCATGGTAGTTTGATCAATAATCTTCATATCATAGTTCAGGGTGTCTTGTTATAGTTGAGAATTTTGTTATTCGGCAGGGAGGAGCTGTTGAATTCTGATTTTTGCTCATTTCGACAACAATCTGCCGTCAAAATTCTTTCAGTCTGAACTTTCTGAAAGCCATTTTCCTGGTGAATCAGCAGTCATTTGTTCTTAGGGCCAAAGTGCTCTTTAAGCATCAAATTAGTCTATTTTATTTAATTTTCTTTCTTAATTTGTGCACCCTAAACACTCCTCAGACGATACGGTAATCAAATGTGTCCTTCTCAGTGTGATCTGTCCAGTTGGATGAGGGCATACTGCGGTAGGGGTCCAGCAGGATGCGGAAACATCGCACGATGAGTAGGGCCAGGAAGATGAAGAGCAGCAGCACGAAGACAAAGGCAGCCTTCTGCTCCAGCGTCAGGTAGGAAGGCACGTGATGCCCACCACCCGACGAGGATAGCGTGCTGCTGAAGAGGCCCTCAGCCATCCTGGGCACATCCATGCTTGACCGTCTTGGCTCCAGCTCTTTGTCGTTTGCTGAGAGATTTTGGAGGTGAAGTTGGGCTCAGTGGGTAAGACCTGTGTGTGAGAGTCCAAACAAATGGATTATACTGTAGATCATGTCCTCTGCGGTGTGACAGATGGAACAGCAAACCAACTGATCGACTTTTGCAATTGCAGAAACAGAAAAAAAAATCTCAAGAATGACAGATGACGGGAACAACACTAAACGTGTCTCAGTCGAGAAAAGTTCGTCTCCCAGATTAATTTATTTTTGGAAGGCGAAACACTGGCTGTGTGAGTAAAGAAGGCTCAATGGACTCCTCTGGCCTTGAATTTCAGCAGCTCAGGGGATTTGAATGGGTACTTTGGAGTCTTAGTTATACATTTATTGGAGGCAGCACTGCTCTGGAGGTAGATACGTATGCCACTGGCTTCATTAAAGCACAGCCTGCTATTCTGACATTTCCAACCCTGTCTCCTATGAGTAATGTTAATATGCAGCCAATCTGCATCAGATAATTTATATTCATTGGCAACGTTTACTTTTAAACATTGCCATGCATGAAGAGAAATGAATTTCCCCTCTCAGACAAGGTTACATGAATGAGGCATGAATGAGCCTAAGTGAGTCTAGTGATATTGTACATTTTTCTTATTATTACCAAAAAAGAAAGACTGAAACCATATTGTACTAACAACTATAGTCCGTGTATTAAACGCCTGATATATTTTATTGTTCAGACCTCCACTGTTGCCTAAAAACTATTAAACCCATATTAATGAGGCACAGTTTTGCACTTGGTGACATGTTCCTTCATCACAAAGAACACACACACATTTATTTTCGCTAAAGGCCATCACTATTCATTAGAGCACCAGATGTTTATTAACCCACAGCGGAAAATGGTGCCCAACATATGCACCATTGCCTCATATTTGAAAAATGTTTGTCAAAAACTACAGTAGCCAAATGTTAGAAAATTACCAAACCATTAAGAAATATGTATATTTCCTAATTCTCTAGATCCAGTGGGCTTGAGGCTGAACTACACTGTACTGAGAAAAGGACTAATACATTGTTGGATTTGGTATTTTCATGTGATTTGTTGACGGTAAATAAATATAGAATAACACCTGCCTTATCCTATAATCCAATTACCACACAGCAAACCTGTGCCCTAGAAGTACAGAAAATGCACAGGGGTGTCAAGGGAGAGAAGGTTAGCACCGCAGATCATTTTAGCCCTGGGGACGTTTGGCAGGTTAATCTGGCCTCAAATAACTTTGTGCCAGTACTACATGTACAGGAGAACCAGCAAACAAGCAGAGTTGATGCAGTATTTTACATATTGTGGCTCTAACCTCGTCACTCCTGCACAGTGGATCCTACAGGTGGGTAGGTTATTGTGTTCACAGGTTTTAGTTGCCAAAGCTTAAACACTATAATTTGACGCATAAAGCGAAGTAAAACAACCCCAAAACGTGACTGTTTTTCTCACCACATTGTTCTAGAGCTCTGTGCGGATCGTATGTTCTGGCAAAAAGAGAACCCCAGTCATTGAATTTAGAAACCATTGCAAGGTCTGTACTATAAACAGAATTGGAGGTGCATTCATCAGTCCAAAAAACAGCCAGCAGGACTGTTCGTTTGATGTTATTTCTCCTGCTGAGCAAATTCTCAACAAGTGATTGCTGCAAGCCAGTGTCGGAATTTGTCTTTTTCTCTGCACCACAGGAGCACTCCAGACAAAAGCATTTTTATTAAACCTCAGATCTTCCTTAGTTGATTTTGTTAGTTGATTTTGTTTAAATTTTTGCTTCACTTAAAGGGAAATTTGGACATCAATACTGTTTCTTCACTATTAATTCCTGAGTCCTGAGGACAGTTGCATCGCTATGACAAAATCAGAGTGAGCAATTATCTAAACCAGTGAGGGCCAAACTTTTTGGATTGTGACAAAAAACAAAGTAGTGTCGACCTATGACCTCCACTAATTTCATTATCTTGATTTCATCTGAACAAATCTGAAAACAAAGTAATTTGGGCTTCAGAAACATATTGCAATTCAACTTCTGCGACTTCACGGACCTGCAGGTTGGGAATAATAGCTTTAAATCAGTTTATCTGGAAATAGTTGACAATTGTCCGCTGCATTGAAAATTCTTCAAGCAGCCAAACAAAAAGTAAACCAGAAAGCAGAGAGACTGGGTAATTTAATCATTTAACATAGTTTTTACTGTGAAATGGCAAATTTATAATCTACTCTGACTCTTTATGTCAGAGAACGAGCATCCTTGTCCTAATGGACTCTCCTGTAGCCACGCTGCTTAACTGGCCCCATCCAGTCTAAATCTATCAGATTATCAGCCACCTCTGAGAAACGTTGGAATGACCCAAACTGCAATCGTTTTTGTTTTGAGTTGCCGCCCTTCGGTTGTGCTTCTGTAAGCGTGAAGAGCTGTCACAGAGGCTGACAGTCAGCTGGGAGGGGTGCTGGATGTCTTGGGAGATGGCTCGAAGTGACGAGACGGGCAGCAGAAGCCGTCTCTCTCCGTCTTTCTGCCTGAAAAAAATAAACCTGTAGGCAACTCTCAGCAGGGAGACGCACAGAGGGAACAGCCTTCAACCTTGCATCGCTGATCAGCAACCTGTAATCCATCACACAAAAAACTCGAAAATGGTATTTCACAGCAGTGATTCATTGCCCTCGCTGAAAAAATGTATTAAAAAACAGGCTGTTCTCCATGAGTGTTTGCTGTCAAATCATAATCTTGTTTCCTTGTCCTCCACTGACACAGTGAGGTTACAAAGTATTAGCACTTTTGTCCAGTTACCACTCAGCTATTTGGCATCAGTTTATGTAATGCACTTCAAAGCCTCCCAACATTTACATCATCAACAGCTCTATGACTAAGACCTCGGAGTCTTGACAGCCTTGCACAGAGATACACTAAACATTTAATCTTCCCTTGACAACTTTAGAAATAGACACCTCCGATTTCAAACAGATCTCCACCGTTTGAAAAAAAGGAGCTGTGTACTTGGCGTCTAAGCAGCTTCAGGAAAAGGAATCATTTCTGTAGCCCTGAAATAACCTTGTGGTGACAGAAATGATTTAAACAACTGACCAGAGTTATATAAGAGCACAAGTAATATTGATACAACATCAGTGATGGATAATGTGATGAAGAGATGAGAATAAAACTGTCAAGGAACAGAGTGTGACAAGACCACTGAGCCAAATTTTGAAATGAAGCCAATTATATTTAAAAGTTGATCTAACCTACGAGGCTGTGTGTTTGCGTGTGTGTGTTTTGGGTGTGTGTGTGTAATTAGAACTAATAAATACAATATAGCTATAAAATATATAAATATAATATATAAATATAAGCCTGAACAGTCTTTTAAATACCAAAACCACATGAAACGGCAATATATATTAAACTCATAATAAAAAACTAATTTACCCATGTAATTAAAACTTATTAACACCTAACACACATATTTCATTATATTTTTTTAATTATTAAACATTCTCAAATAAAAACTGTAATTTCATAATAGTTATAGTTATATATAATATAACTATAATATAATGATTAGTTATAGAATTAATAGTTATATATAATAGTATTTTTATGTAAGCAAAAGGGGAAAATATGACAAAACAGCCAGTGGGGTATATGACAGGTGTGAGGTATATAAATGCAGAAGAGTGTGGATATGCGTATGAATCCTGAGACTGATGGTGTCTCGTTTATTTTTGCCTGATCCATACAGAAGCCTGTAGTCCAACTGTGGCCAAAGGTAGACACACCCGCAGTTCAGCGCAGGAATGCTCAACAACAATTCAATACAAAATGATGAGCCGCCATTTAAATGAAGCTACACACAGGCTACAGTCAGTGGTCCACCTGAAACTGTCCCTGCAGTTCGTGTATTTCAACAACCAGGCAGTCCGCTGGTACGTTTTCGTTCTGGTCTATGAACCATACCTTGACTCCTTACTGCACACGTGGATGCATCAAAAACGCGTCCAAAGACAATCCTTTCCTACCCGCTGCGTCCGGCGGCACCTTTCTCGCGTTTACAGCGCAAAACCAAATGATAACATGAAGGCATTCCTAAAAAAAAAAAAAAAAAAAAAAAAAAAAGGGCCTTTCTGTTGAAGGTGAATGTGGTCGTGTGAGCATCAGCTGCAGGTGAAAGTGACAGAGTCTGTAAACACTAACCTGTTGTTATCAGGGGAGGTCGAGAATCTCCGTCAGCGGCAGCTCTTCATTCCGGTGGATCCGACGAATCTGTCTTTCACCGAAACAACAGCATCGAACAGATGCGCGCTTCAGACCGCAGGGCTCCTCACTTTAGGACAGAAAAAGCCTCGCAGTGCTTATTTTTTCTGTCTTTGTTGACTGAGCCGTGCAGACCTCACCCCCTGCTGCTCGGTTGTGCGTTTTCCCCCCCCTTTCTGCTCGTCCTGAAGCGCGGCGCATCCCCGCAGACGCACGGGCAGGGATGTGGTGGTACCCCGTCACTACTGGCAACCTGTTGCCATAGCAATCCTCCAGGTATGATAGGCTATATATTGCAAGTGGATGAGGGGAAAGGTGTGGCTCGTGTTTGCGATATGTAAATTATAAATAATAATCACAAATATAACACAAAACAAACAAAACCACATGTCGAGAAGTAATTAAAAGTGATGCTCTCACATAGTTTATCAGTGGAGGTTAAAGGTCAGTGACCTTTAGGTTTTTCTAATATGTTATTGCAACACTTTCATTTTCTTCTGAAGACATGTTATAAAAGTGCTAAAATGAAGGCATCATTGAAAATATGGTGTTTTAAAATCAAACTCTATGCAGTAAAGATGTGCACAGTCAGTGGGAAAACACTCAGATTGGTTGTGGACGCAGTGACAATTTGGAGATGAAGGTGTGATGGGTGTCTCAGGCAGAGGAAACACTCATCCCTTGATGTTTTTGGAGACAAGTTTGAGAGTCTCAACTGTCTCACTCTGACAGACACAAATCCCCACAGAGCTCTGGAAGGATGTGACGGTCCATGAAGGGGTCACAGAGTGGCTGTGCACAGCACTTTGGAGAAATCTGAGTTTACATAACGTCCTCAGACAGTCGTCAGCATTCTGATGCTGTGAAACATCTCCACCTGGTGGAGGTCAGTGAGGACTGCAGGTGCTGAGACTGATCCAGCAAAACCAGAGATGCAGTAAATGACTAACTTTCTCTCTCAGTAATCACTTTACATACTCTGTTGCACAGTAGTGTAACACAGGTCCCTTGACTTTAAAACAATCATCCAGTATATGTATATAAAACAAATTCCCCACTTGCTTCATATTTACTGTACAGACATGAGACTGGTGTCAATCTTCTTCGTTAATTACCTGCATGAAAAGGAATGAGTGCATTTCAAACATGGATACATTCTATGCCAAATATAACTGTATAGAACAGTGTCAATTACATTCATTAGGCATTTACTTATTTCAGTGCAACTTTGGATTTCCAACAAGGTCCTACTGTTGTAGTGTAGTACTACTTCACATCTCTAAGAGCTACTTTAATGAAAATTTCAGACTTTGCAAATGAGGTCAGCAAAGTCTAAGAAACACTGGTGCACTAGGTTAAAATTAGAGATGGTTTTAGATAAGCGTGAGTGACTTTAGCCTCATTAAAGTGTAAGTGACCTGGTTCCTGCTGTGCTGCCAGAAAAAAAAGACTACACTAAAGGTAGACTTGGAAATTTACAAGACAAACATATTTGAAGTATTTCACATATTGAGCGTGAAAATTCACACATATAACACACTGTTGAAGAGAAGTTGCCGATTGGACAGCTGAGACAGCGGAGGTAGCCGATTGGTTGTTGCTGCCATTGTGTCAGTCTCTCAGCCCTCAGCTCGGGCTTCAGAAGACAAAGATCAGAGAATTACAGGAGTATACTTTTTGCACAGTTTCACCCTGAAAGGCAGGTTGCTGGAGCAGATCTACAGTATGCAGCTATGTCATTGGTGCTATATGTCACATGTCACGATGTGACACATTTTGTCCCAGACGCGTGTGGTTATCAAGCTAAATAGGAGGTGTAAAAATAGCACAAATGAGCTTTTTACAAGACACAGGGGAGGTTGTAGTGGGAAAAAGAAACAAACCTTCAATTTGTGAAAAACCTCACAGATGTTAGACAATGAATGAATCACTCAAACCCAGAAAACAACATAGTTCATTTAAAAGAAACTAACAAGCTAATAAAATACAGCAACTCGTGAAGGAATTATAAAAACAGTGAAACGTGTGTGTGGCGTTTCAGTCTGGTCTTCTGTTACAGATGTGATGTGATGTGAAGGTTTCTAACTTACCTGTAAGAAACATGTCTTAAACAGACACATTCTGTCCGTTAGTCTCTACTAGACGGTAGATAAGTTGCAATTTTTCTTGCCAGATGACTTTTGATTTGGATGTAAAACATCATAACAGTTAGCTCATGGTGCAATGTTTCCAATATTGATGGTGCTAGCACAACTAACACACCGTGTCACCACAATCTGTAATGGTGTGGTGGCTCTGCATTTTTGTTAAATACTTGAATCATTCTGAGTGAATTTTTGTCTTTTCCTCATGCATTGTTCTCTGAGGACCGACCTAGGTCTAGCTCATGGAGCCCCTACAGGGAGAGCATTTCTCTGTTCTCTCCTGCCAGTTACCCATAAAGAAAACCGTGCACAGCAGCTCTACCTGACCTTAAACCTTAATACCGCTTTGGGCAAGGAATTAGTTTCTTTTGTGTGGCTGATACATGTGAGGATGGAGCCGAAGAAGCAAAGCAGATGGATGGAGGGGGAAGGTGATACAATGGGTGCGTGATCATAATAGGTGACTGTAAACGCTCATTTATATACAGTCATGTGAATCTCATTTTATTCCCTTTGAGACGGAAAGAAATTAAAATTTAAAACATCATGGGACACAAACTCTCCACTAAAACCCAGATTACTGAAATTAATCACATCATTAGAACAATGAGATTAATGAATTTTCTATTTCCAGCCTATCAAATATGACAATTTGCTGCTTTTCTGTGTCATGACAGTAAACTGAATCTCTGCATTCTCGACTACTCGTCTGACAAAAGACAACAGTGAGACAGAAGAAGTCATCTTGGCCTCTGATTAATTATAATGTGCTTATTTCACTATTTTCTGATAAAAAAAGATGGTTCATGGAGAAAATAGTTTGCAGATTAATTCTTAGCTGCAGCTTTTATTTAATGTAATTCTGTGTCTTATAAAAACTCTCTTCTTAAACCAATACAGCTCAGTTTTTACCTGGATGTCTATTTCCATCATCAAGGTAAGCAGATGCTTGCAGCGGGGTTCACTCAAGGTTTGAGACTGATGCTGCTGAAATCAGATTTTTTTATCCGTGGCAGTAGACATCACATCTGGGTTTAACTGCAAGGCCAATATTGGCATCAGCAAGCTGATAACATTGCTGTAACCTTAATACATACACCCCTCACACACACTGTCATCATGGCAGCCTTGAAGGAAAGAAACAAAAGCACTGAGGACTTTGCCAAACTCAGCCAACACATGCTGCATGATGTGATGCCAACAACTTAGCAGCTGCCGGCTCAGACCTGCTCATCACCCACAGCTCAGCTATTCTTTTATTTTGTAAATCCTACCTGGCTTGTGTCAAGATGGCTGAGAATCAAGAGGAGAAATCCATTAAGTATACAAGTACTGATACCTGATGTTGACCCAAACCACACGGTTCCCTGACGTGTCTGACTCTGCCTCAGAACAAATACAAAATACACACTGCTTCACTTTCAGCATCTTCAGTTGCCTTCAGACGGAGTTTTGCCAGTTTTGTTTTGTGTTTTATGATTTTTAAAATCTGAGGGTAAAGCAAACCAGGCTGGCATTTATGATTTTTTCTTACCATTCATGATAATACTAATTAACACATTTCATGCGTCACCTCCCTTAATTTATCTCAACCAAGCTAAAAGCACATTAGGTGCTTATTTGGTGACAGCAGTGAGATAAATCCGAGAAATCAGATTATTTGGCCAAACATATCAAGTCTTCTGAACGCTAAACCGTCAGATTCTCTCACAGTTACAGATGCAAAAACAGACTCAAAGTTGTTAGTTGTTACAAGGTTTGCTCTCTTCAGTACAAGGCTTTCAAAGGATGATGTCAGGTGGCCAGATGCAACAAGTCCTATAAACAGACAAAGAGCTTGCACATAAAACAAGAAAGATGCCCATGAGATGACAAAAGGATCATTTTAGTCCATGTGCAAAAAAGTGAATAACAATGAATGTTTGCTCAAAAGACCATTATCAGCACAAATTTACAGACCCCCTGAATTACAGACCAATGAGGGCAGGGGAAGCCAGGGCCAAGAAGTGTTCCACATGAGTTCATCAATCACCAACAGTAGGTCAAATCAGACAAACAAGTCCTCTGGGAGCCGAGACAAGAATGGTGGTAACTAGACAAATAATAAGTAGGTACAGAGGAAACAGATTACAGGCAGGTGATGGGAACGGGACAATTTAGAAACAGACAATCTGCCCAAGATGAGCTGAAAACTGCTCTCTATATACTGAATAAACCCGTGGACTGATTGTGACAGGGGAGCAGTTGGGGCAGTTGGTGATTGTGTCAAGTGATCTCTAACTAAGGGCAGCTAGAGGAGAGGAGAAGCAGGAGCACACTGGAGTCTGTAGATTTATGACAGGCTTCTACCAAAACACTGTCCCTTCTAGGGGCATCCCTGCAGGCTGGTCAGGGTGGTGGCTATACTGTAGATCAAAAACGAAAATGTAGATAAACTGACAGACCTGCACAGACGTCTAATAAAACTTGGGTGTGACTCTACTGGAGAACCAGAAAGAAAATTGAAGGAAAATAACACGTGATCAGGATTCTAGATGAGAAACAGAGGCAGGAGTGAGTGAGACTAAAACTGAAAATAAAGGAATAAAAACATGTTCAGACAGGCAGAAAGGAAGGTTCAGGCACAGATTCGGGCCAGGAAAGAGAAAGACTTTGCTGAGTTAATAAACCAAAAAGGAAAACAAACCAGACTTCTCATATATTAATAAAAGTTTCCTTAACACATAGTATATAGTAAGAGTTTTGCCAAAATGCATACATTTGACACAATAATGATTTAAGCCAGGAATAAATTTGATAAAACTGAACAAAATCACACATTTGACAAACATTCATCCAGTACTTTACAGTTTTTCTCACTGCTACTGACGTGTTGCAGTCGACAGGAAAACAAACTAAAGTACTGTGGTTTGTTACATCCAGCTGTCAAAGCAGCTGGTGAGCGGTTAAAGATGCGTCTATCTTTGAGAACATCTGTCCTAAGATGTATGCATTTTTTAATTTCACTTACAATTTTGACTGTGCAGCCAGTTTCCCCTTCCAGCCAACATCAAACTCCTGTCCTCTTCTATCTTGAATTTTCTACAACATAAAAAATTCATAAAGAGTCAGATATTAACCTTGAAAAGGCCAAAAATATTTTGAAATGATTTGAGCAAACGATTCCCCAGAGGGAGCAGAGAAGTTAATTTCATCCTAATTAGCATACCAAAGGACCATTTATATTACTTATGAAACATTATCAGTTTGCTGAGTAAGCGTACTGTAAATGAAGATATGTTTTTAACTGTATATGACTTATATATGTATGTGACTGAAAGTGGTTGTTCTACTGTAGCTCAAAGGAAAATATGACTGGCACATCTAATCCTCGTTAGTACAGTTTGCAGCTAAACACTCTTGTTTACTTTGATCATTTAAATGCACGCCAGTTATATTATGGGGCTTCAGTGCAAATGCCCAATATTTCTTTGCTCACTAAATCTTCCTTTATTCCCCCGACAGATGCCTTTCATGTTGCTTGTTTGGCTCATAGTGTTCTGACATAAAACCAATTTTAAATTGCCACAATGCACTACTGACTAATTTTATAGTATAAAAAGAACACATGGTATTTAGTCTTTTATGAAAAACACAAGTGCTGAGGGTTTTTACAAAAGTCTAGAACATGAAATGATGGAAGTATGACAAATGTGAATTCTGAGAAAGAAAATGCTAAATGATAAGATCATGAATAACACAGACAGACTTATAAAGGAATAGTTCTCAAACTAAAAGCTATCTGATTATCAGAAAGCAGACATCATTTGACCGTATCACTAAGTTACGTAACTCAACATTTACATTTAAAAAGGTATGTCCAGGATGTTTGCTTTCAACCTGAGTGCACTCGACTCTGGGGAACACTCAGGAGTCACGTGTGTGGACTGATGAGGCAGTTTCTTGGAGCCTCTGGTCCTGCTCCATCCCCACAGCAGGCGCCTTTCATGTTCGCTTGGCTTATACAGCTCTCAAATTAAATTTCTAGTGAGGCTGCTAAGTGTGAGAAAACACGTCAAGTGTACATTTGACAAACTTTTATAATACAAAAGTTTCCTGAGATTCGCTTGCAAGCAAACTTGTGTCCAAGTCAGTCATCAAGGATACTAAAAGCACAGCTCAGGGTGTTATTGATTTCCTCACCCCTTTCAATGCTTTTTCTCTGATGGACTACTTTGCTTGACACCTCCTGTCCCACAGCAGCTCATCTTCATCTCTACTCTATGAACTCAGTGGCACATCTCCCACCCCCCAACCTTAATTAATAGCATTGTGCTTCCTTTAGCTCATCTGTTCCCTCATACTAATTGCTGGCAGGAGCTTCTCTACTAATCCAATTTGGAGCCCTGAATAATCTCCAGGAGCGTCTCAGGCATCATTGAGTATTTGTGGGAACCTGCAGGGCTAATGGGTACTGTGTGTATATTTCATTTATCTGATCTTAGAAAAAGATATCCTCTTTTTTGGGGTTGATTATCCTCATTACCAGCTGGGGCCTCACTGTACAGTACGCCGGCTGAACGGATCTGCTTCCTACGCAAGACCTTTTTTTCCCCCTCTGGACAATGTTACTGACAGAGTTTTCATTATTAAATCTTTCTGGTCAGTGTGTCATTTTTGAAAAGGTACAGTATTTTAACACAAGAACATCCTATAAAATAATTACCATAATGATGTTTGGCAACCTCTTTCTTATGCCAGCAGTCCAATTAGCACTAGAGTTCTGCTCAAACCCTGCTTGTCCTGTGTAGTGTCTGCAGCCTACCCCAGCTGACTTTGGGAAAGAGGAGCACTAAACCCTGGCTTGCACAAATTGCTAGTTGAGACATAGAGGCAGACAACCACTTACTCATATTCACACCTACAGGTAATTTTGAGTCGCAACTTTTTTTTCCCCTACTTTTTAGCATGTAAAAATGTTGATAATTTAAAAGACGCAAACGCACCTTTAAATATTTTGTGTGTAATATGTTAATGTAAAGTGACATTTACATATTTGTGCAGGGAGAGGACGTTTTTATCTGGACGTTCACTCACGGCAAACGGACCTCTGTCTTGTTGGGTTGAAACAAACACAACACAGCCACACATGTGGAAAACCCCTCCCTCAACAGAAGTGGAAGCCTTAGACACAATCCGTCTCCTATTAACCATGGTGCCCTTGCATCCATCCACAGGAAAATCAGGACCACTTCACACATCCACCAGGAAGATCATCATGGAGGATAAGTTTGAGGTCTCCTACTGAAGAAGCTAAACATTTTGACCCAACAAGAAAGGAGGTCCAGGTGCTGACTCAGCTTCCAGATAATAGAATCTGCAATGACCTAAAAGTTTATCCAACAACCACCAAATGTAATAAGGAATAAAAATGTTGCTACATAATAAAATTTAAAAAAAATAGCAGAGAAAAACTAGATTAATGTAATGTAATTTCCTAATAATAATAATTTCTTTAATGTAATCTCTTGTTCCACTCTGTGCGATGTGGGAAGTTACTAGTGTTTGTTGAGTGAAATGACTGAATTGTCTATGAATGACTTAATTTATGATTGAATTACTGATCAGCAACATGCTTTACACATGTAACTGGAAGTAAATAAGGTATTCATACATAATGGCCACAACATTTTTTTTTTTATTATAAATATGTGGAAACTTAGTACAAACCCACAAAATTAGAAAAAAATATGCTGGAAAAGTGGTACCTGCTGCTACTATTGTAGAAAAACCCTTCACTCCTGGATGCCTCTACTTCACCAGTAAGTCTAAAATATAAAGAATAAAAAGAGCAAAGTAATTGAGATGAATCTACCATTGAAATTAATTAATGGAACCATCCACTGATTCATGTTTCACCTGGTGAAAGTTCCCTTCCTCCATCTTTTTGAAATTCTTTTAAATCTTTAAAGACGTTTTACAAATAGTTATTTTAGTCTTAACTGTATTGTGAGTACATTAATGTTTTTATTGCATTTAATTGAATGTATTATTTATTATTAAATTGCATTGCCCCTTTTTGGAGAAAGAGGTTTGGTCAGCACTTATTGTTTATATCATTAACTTAGTCAATGATTTACTGATGATACATAGTTACAGGACATACAACATCCTGTACAACAACACAATGGTTTCCAGTGTTGTTCAAGGAAACCAAATCAACTCTAATACTAGTCCAGCTAGTATCAAACCGGATCACCATGTGTGTTAAAACTGAGTATTAAAGCATGTTCTTGACTGACGTTAAAGGAAAATATAAAAGTAAAGATTATAGATTAAGCAGGATCCATGCAGACTCCCTGCACGACCAGTCAGTGGTCACTGGGTGTCAGTATGTAGCTACAAATCTGCTGCAGGGGAAACAATCTCCTCCAAGCTGCATCTTTGAAATGAGACGAATTGAAATGAAGTGTCAAGCGTTTGAGGAATTAATGACCTTAGTTTGCTGAATGAAAGCCTAAGCGGTGGTCAGTACAGACTGATGGCACACTGTACACTGAGAATGCTGGCTCTGATGAGTTGTGGCTAACCGGACAAGTGTTTAATTCACTAAAGTGACAGTCTGGAGGAATTGTGGGTGCCTTACCTAGAGGACACTGCAGAAAAATCAAATGTACACCATATTTTAAATCGTCTAGCCCACATCCACACACACAGCCTTTGTGTTTTTGAGATATTACCTCATTTCTGACTCCTGACCCACCGAGTAGAAATCTTCACACAGCGTCTTCTTCAACTCCTGCAGTCTAGCTCATAAAACGACCCGACGCTTTTGTCTTAATTTACTTGTTTACTTTGCAAATGGAAGGGATCAGAAGCCCTTCAAAGACCGTGATCAGTCCTCGGCCACTTGGAGGCTAATTAGCTGAATTAACTAACCTTCTGATTGCCACAACAAGATTTTGTTGTGTCACATCATTTAAATTAATGAGGCAAGTTGATTAGAAGCCTGAACTGATGGAACTGGAGTGAAAAGAGACAATCCTCTCACTGCAGAGTGATGAATATGCCCGGTTTGCCTTCAGTGTTTACTGTCTGCTGTATGATTCACCTTGATTTGGTGGCACTGGTTTGAATCTCATGGTTGGTGATAAATTTGCAGGAGTTTTCAGTAGCGACTTTGTTTTGCAGGAAGAGTAGGTCAAAATGACATTTTGTAATCATGTCAGTCAGAGAACTTGTTTTTTCACTGCTGTGACATTATAATTAACCTAATTGATTTCATGTCTGTTCAGGAATTCATTTCCTTCAAAATACGAAAACTGTGTGCCATTAGCAGATTTTTCTGGCAAGACTGACAAAAAAATTGGCAAATTATTCCTGTCATTAGTAAGTGGGTAAACAGCAAAAAAAAAAAGAAATTGGTTATTTGCCTGAAACCACTTCAGTCTTCATTATAATGAGCTTTAACTGGTGTTATTGTGTAGCAAAATGGCCAAAACATGTCAGGATTTCAGCTGGAAGCTCGGTTCAGAAACCATTTTTCATTTTAAACACTTTTATTTTAAGTGCGTGTATGTTTGGATTTCAGTGAATTCTAGTCCTCTTGGCCTTGGTAGGCTATAACACATGAATGATTTTAATGGTCTTTAATGAGGGTGCGACATGCTGATCTATGATCATATACATTTCAACTGCTTCCTCACAACAGATAAGCATGTTGTTCTGTGATCTTCTGGTTCCTACATCCCAGGTAACTTCTCCATCGAACAGCTCAGCCTAATTGGTTTTTGATCCACTCTATTTCACTGTACCATCAGGTGTAATTAATGTGTTAAGGCTTTTGCCAAATTCCTGCAGTTGCATTAAAAACTTTCCATTGAAGGACTGTTACTGTGACACATTTGCAAAAATTGCTAACTGCCACAACGGTTGACAACCAGAGGCAGTAAGATTGTTAAAAATTGATCTTCACACAAAAAATGTCATTTTTATGCAGTTTTCTGACACCAAATCAAATTTTAAATTGCAAATGAAGAATATCAATAGAGTGGCACTGTAGCTGCAGGCAGGTAACCAGCGCTTATGTCAGTTTTGGGACGAACCTCAAACCACATCATTGATACTGCTGCCTGGTTTTATAAAATTGATTTAACTAAGCTGTATTTATGTTAACTTGAAAGAGGATTTAAAGCAGCCTTTAATAAAATACTTCATCCACTAGGGAGTGGAAGGTGGACTCATCATCATGAAAAAACTTGTACACCTGCATATTATCACTTTATACTTTATATTTGCCTATTTATAGAGCTGACAGAGCTGACAGAGAACAACATTAGCATTCTATGTATTTAATGAATACGTCAAATAATAGATACATACAACTCTCACTCAGTTAGTCTATTTATTAGCATCCAGTTTAGGTAGTATATCCAACAGACTGTATGAGCATTAGCTGTAGTATTATAATCAAACTGTCTACTTACCTAAGCAGCCTACCATTTACTTGTAAAGTTCATCTGGACTTGCTGTGGCCAATGATATATAATATTTTGAATATTTGGGGCAGAAACATTATAAGACTTACAGAAACAACAACAGGCACCATATCACAGTTACTATGGCTAATAAATAAGCAAACTACTGCCTGCCTGCTTATCACAGACTGATTGTACTGTATTTGCACTCATCTGGAGCCACGTTTTGTCCAACTTTATGTAGTCCACTGATCTTGTTTAGCTCTGGTTTGGTCTCAACTAATTCCTGTGATTTTCTTTTTTGCTGCAAAAACCAGGAAGCGTGAAAATGAGCCCACTGTGGGAGAATCAACGTTCATGCTTTGACAAAAATCAGACTTATTTTCTTCCTAAACATGATCAGTGTTGTTCATGCTTAATGTCTAAACAAAAATCTCAAATTTTAACAATATAGAATATAAAGCACAAAAAGGCCAACTGTGCTGCTTGTGTTGAACACAAGGCACAGGAACGATCACATATTCATGAACTAGTTTTCACCTTGTCCTCATATGATAGCGACATGACTCATATGAAGCATGTCTGTTGATTCACTGAACAAGAAAACAAATGGGTGTGGAAGAGAGAAATCAATGAGGTGAGTCTTTGAGATCAATCCTGTGGTTGCACTACCAGCTTCCATTTTCTCCTCGCACATACACACAGACACACACACACTCCCTCCATACGACCCCAAACTCATTTAGTGTGACAAAGACTAAAGACGTTACCGCCTGCACAGAGAACTATGCATTCCTTACAACTGTCATCTCTTCAATCTTACGCTGACAGTAATGATCCTGAGACGCAGCCATTTTAAGACACGCAATCTGAAGAAAAAATGAAAGAGGAGAAGAAATATCAGTGGAGAAGAGTAAAAGAAGGAAAGAAAGAAAGCTGTGATTCATTAGTTCAGTGGGAGCACTGCTGTTCCAGGACTAATTGAGAATCAGCTCGAGCCATGGGCGGCTCGGCCTCAGAGCTGCTGTCATCAGCATGAGCAGGTGGGCAACTGTGTGAGGTGAAGTTAGCAAAAATTGATCTATACGGGAATCCCTGAAGTTTAACAAGATGAAGCTTTGAAGGCTTCAGTGGACAAGCTGGTGGAAAGTACAAAAAAAATCAGGCCCTGATTAAAAAATGTTTTAACATCTGGATCCATCTTCCAAAATTAATGACTTACAATTTGAGAAACATTTGTGAATATTCAATTGCTCCCATCAAATCAACAGCTTTTAGCTTTCTGTCCCTCAGAATAAACTTTCATTTCTGCTGATTCAGTGTGGACTGAAATAAAAAGTAACAAAAAATCTTACTTTGTCTGCATTTGCGTTATGTTATTAAGTTGTGATTCTAGAAAGTCATATAAAACTTCCCCTTTTCTTACATCATTACCATATACATCCAACCCTGTTACCTAGAAATTAGGTTTACGTATATAAGCTACTACTCGTTTGTTTTGCCAGATACATTTTGAGGGAAATACGATTGAGCAACCTTTTATTTTTGTGAACAAAGTGTTATATTCTTTAAAGGAAGGGAGCTGGTGTGGATGATGGGTGTAAAATGTAGGACTCTGACACCAGGGTTTGTATCCCGAATCCCAAATGTAGACGGTTCATGACTGGACAACAGAAGCACTTCGGTTAAGACTGGACAAAGAAAACAATTTAAAAAAAGTTAAATGTTAATGATTGAAAATGTCTCGTAGCTTTAAATCACTTTTGACATTATAACTACTGTATGTAACCACGATTATCACTATTCCCCGAATTTACCTGTAACAGGTTTATTTAGTAGGCATTTAAGCCAAAACATCTTTGCTGTAAAATAGTACTATGTAAACCTAATAGTATAGGAGATACAATATAGTTGTATAAATCAGAGCCTACTTTAGTTTAGCTGAAAGTGAAGATTTATGTCTTAGTACATGTTTGTCTTAGATGTACTGTTTCACATGTTGTTCCCAGTATTGGACGTGTTAATGCTGCAATATGAGTGAATTTACTCATAACTGGCCTTAAGTTACCAGTAACAAAAATCCTGTGACTTTTCTTTTGCACACAGCTCTGATCCTGATAGGTTCACAGACTGAAAAACATTGGAACATGTGTGTTGTTTTGTTTAAGTTAAGGTGATTGGCCAATCACCTGAGCCAAAAGATTTCAGGTTTGTTATTGGCCTATACAGACCCTGATTAAGTTCTTAAAGGTTTAGTTTGTATTTGTTACATGCAGTAACACATCCGTAACAAGATGACGAATACTGTGATCTCTGGGTTAATCTGACACATTTGCATCAAACACCAAATGCTGAGTTGAGATACAATAATCTTTTTCCCCCCTCACTTCCTGCGGTTTTTGCTCTCTAAAGTCAGTGCAGCGTCAAGGTTCTTATTCCTCCCTCAGGGATGCATATGACACATTTCTCACTGACGTGCGAGTCACATAAACAATTAACTTCTGACCTGCAGAGTAATCATCTTTGCTACCACAACTGAAAGAGCCAATTTTCTTTCTCCTGGAAGGAGAGCAACAGAAGGTAGCCTCTAATCTTCACTCTGTGATTAGAAAACAAGTTGAGAGGGAAATGATGGGTTTTATTGAAGCAGCTATAACCTCAATATTGTCAAATATAAGAGTGTGATCATGATGGAAAAATTTCAGACTAATATTTCAAAGGGAAACTGTGACAGCTACACGATTTGGTGAATTATCAGTGAGTACTGGACTAGTAATGTAATACTGATTATATTGTACAGGCTTTTTTTGCACAGGAGTATTAATACACTGTGGCATCAGTATAATCAGCTCAGTATTGTTTTTCCTCTTTTCATTTTTTATATATTCAACTATGAATATGGTCTCAGAACAACACTGTCCTCAGAGCAGCAATGAATAAAGATCCAATGACAAACAATCAGTTTCTCATCGACTGTGAGTCTAAAATCCATCCAAAGTCACTTTGGTTGATGTACAACCTTCACAGCGTGTTTGTTTAGCACAAAGTCAAATATTATTACTGTATATGTTGTCATCAAGAACGATTTTCACTTTGCTCACAGGTTAAATATTATTTAATTGCAGTGTTTGTAATTTTAACTATGCATGATGAACTTATCTGCACTCACTAGCTTTTACTTTCCTTCTCTGACAAATATGCTTTTTTGGCCCTGAAGAAAGAATTTCCCCTCATCTTGGCTCCCTGTTTTCCTTCAGTTCATTTTTGTTATGCTCAGCCTTTCCAAGCATGAGGAACGGCTGAATATCAGACACCAACATCTGTCTCTTCATACCCATAAACCCTTAAGTTTTGGGTTGTTTTCTGTATTTTTTTTTTCAGGATTATCAGCTCATTCCACTACTGCTTCAACAAGCCACACTGCAGTTATCTTGTTAGCCTGCAGATCATTTACTTACATTTTGAGTTTCTGTGTCTGGCTGTGTGTGACTAAAGGAATGAACACTGTCGAGTATCTCAGGACATGAGTTTGAATGCTCAATCAATATAACTATACTGAAATGGATCTTTAAAACAGTTTTGCCCTCAGAAAAGATATGGAACCATTTTTCTACAGAATGCTCACTGCACAGATCGGCCCATCAATCTTCCAGATAAAGAATAACATCACATGTTTTACTAGTTACATTTAAAATTATGAGTCAGTCTAGTTAACAGCTGAAACAACAGCAAAGCTTCTATAGCTGATGAATACTCCACTATGTTCACCAGCCAGTGTCCAACTGTGTCTGTCTGCTGTTTGCTGCTGAGCAGGCTGTGTACAGTGCATTTGCATGTTTGCAGACCATGAGTATTTACCTACATAAACCATGAGTGCAAATCTTTGCCTTTTTTTTTTTATTCTTAAAGCTCCGGACAGTGACTGATGGCAGACCCAGCAGCACAAACTATCACCAGGCTGTGAGTTCATACAAGTGAAAACTGTTTACAGGACGGTGAAACACCCTGAGCTTTGTGGAAAGTTGATCCAGCAGTATCCAGTGTCTTCTCATCGATTGTGGTTCCTTCAGTCAGTGGAGAGAAAAAGAGAAAAGCCCTCAGTTTGTCTGGGGATACTATCTGAAAATACAACTTAAATACAACAGCTATATTTTGTGGTCAAACATCAGATGTAAGGCCTGGTTCTGACACTAAGAAACAGAGTCCTTTTAATTGCTGCAGTAGTTTTGAACACTTTTGACCTCAGATAGTTCTGTTTTTCTGTGTTAATACAGACACAGTTGGTCTGGCAGGACAGATCTGTGCAGAGTGATTTGTTGGATGATGATTATCACTGTGGACTAGAAGAAAGCGCCCAGAACCGGTTGTGCTGGGGAATTTCCAGCTGGCTCCAATACCACAGAGATGGAGTTGGGACCTGCAGATAGGGGAGGGGTTATGGTGGTGAGGTGAGATGGAAGTGAAAAGTTGGAGGGGAAAATGGGTGGGGGACTAGGGTGAGATGTCCTTTGGAGGACAGGTGCAGGGTGAACAGGTTATGGCAGGCTGAGAGAGCGTGAGAACAGATGAGCCCGCGTGTGAAATCAGAGTCCTCATGAAACAGACAAGCACAGGTGGGTCCTTGTCTCCGGGTGAAAGTGTCTGAACTGCTGAGTCGAGACCTCTGCATCGCCTGACCGCTCTGGATTGAACCAGTAACACACACATAGACACACTACTGTAGCGCCGGGGGTGTGTCAGGCATTGGGCCATGAGCGCCAGGCGTGCCAGGCATACCAACCATACTGCATAACTGCCGGCTGACCTCAGCTCTTTTTGTGGTGAAGGGCAGTGCAGTGCCACCAAATAAATCTAGTGCACCATGCAGCAGTGAAAACACAGTGTATGTTAGCCGCAAAATACATGACTAACCGATTAAAAGTATTTTCCATACATCAGTAAAATAGCTGCATTTGGTTGTGTACAGGTGCCACGATGTTTGGATTTGGTTCTTCTTTATGCATTATGAAATATGAGTTAACTATAAACAAATGAGAGTGAAGAAGGTGATTCACCACCGGTGGTAAACGTTCTGCAGCCACCAGTTTCAGTTATGTTGGACAATAATTGGTTACCAGTGGAACTACATTATATTATACACATAATAACAACACACTAACAAATACTGCACATTCACTTAAGTAATCACAATAAGAATAAATTTGAATCTTAGTTCTACACTTCATCACCTATGCTTAAACCATAGTTTGAACCTAAACAACACATTTTTTTACATTTCAAAACCTGACAATTGATTATACAGCTACACACTTATATCTATGACGCCAGGTGAATTACTTTATCTGTTAGCAGTCTGTCAAAACCTGACTGAAAGAGACAGTAAAACACGAAAAATATCAGAAACAGAAAGCAACATAAGCCACGAGTGGGACAGTTTGTGACGTTTACAGATTAGGGTTTATTTAATCATGTCAGACTGAAGCCAGGTATCTCACCTCTCAGTTAAACAGCTGAAGAGTGGTGAAAGCTTTGGAAAAGCTTTTCTGCTGACCTGCCCTCTTCTTATTTACTGGAAAAAGAAATGCCACGAACAGCTTGGAAGAGACTGAAGAGAAAATACAAACTGTGATTTGGGAAAATACAATTTGTGAAAGTGAAATGTCACTGTTGAGGTATGAAAACACACAGTTTGCCAATTTATTTTCTAAAAGCCTCCGAAAAATGTGGTTTCAAATATTAATTTCTACAACATTTAATATTGATTAGTGAATCTGCAACAATCAAAGTCACAGTTACAGTTCATAAAAAAAGATTTTTAACACTCAACTAATCTGCTTTATTAATAGTGTTTGAGTGGGGTTTTATTAGATTTGGCTGTCAGTGCTGGCAACACCAGCAAACAATCCCACAAATGTTGCTCACAGGAAGTAGCTGATTTTTCAGTTTTCTTTCAAATTTATTTAGCCAGGCTGCTTTACTGGGATTAGATTTAACACAGTGAAATAAAAAAAAATACAAATTCTAATCCTATTTCCCTGTGTTTATTGCTCCAGTAGTCTGTATATGTGTATACATGTAAGTCTATACAGTAGGTATGTAAAAACACAAGTCTAGTGAGGCCATACTTACATACCAATAATGTTTCTGTAGAACTACAACAACAAATCCTTTTTATAACGGAACACAATTGCAACGAGACAGTGTTTTCTGCTAATGAGGATATGTTGTTAATATGTGTAAATGGTGAGTCATAAATACCAATCCAGTGTCCTAATAATGATGTTCCAATACAACTAAATTGCAATCACAATTCCGTTTTCGTGGGGAACGTAATTGCGACCGGATTACGTTTTCTGTTAACATAATGATCATACCGTGTGTGGAAAGTTGCAGATATGTTGATACAAAACATATGAATGAAGTGCAAACATGCAACGTATTTTTATTTCATGGTTGGGTTCAGGCATCACAGCACTCGGTTCAAGTCAGGGAAAGACTGTGGGCTGGGTCAGTAGACAAAAATGTAACAGTGACTTCACACACGAAACATCTGCATTACGTCCTTGTGACTCGCTTTGTGTTAACTAATGTAGCGCGTCATTAATTAAAAAAAAACAACATTTCACTACAACATGATAATTACGTTCGCCACAAAAATGTTACAAAAAGTGGATGCGGTTTAGTTGTATAGGAACGTAATTTTTAGGAGACAGGGTTGCAAATTCAAAACATACAAGAAACGTTATTTGTAGCACTTGGTTATGGTTAGGGAAAGATTGTGGTCTGGTTTAATGGAGAAAAGCTTAATGGCAGCAGACACAATGTGTTTTTTTACTTTTAAATACCACAATCTTTCTCTAACCTTAGCAACATCGCTCTGTGTAATGATCTCTGCCTTCATCCAGCCACTCCTCTAAGCTAAAAGCAGTGGAGTGGTGAGTGTCTGCAGTCTTTGACCTGCACATGTGCTCTTGTCCAAAGCTTATTAGAAACCCGGTTACGCGTATCCATGGAAGAGAAATTGAACTTCTCTGGGAGAAATCTATCTGGAGAAATTGGGTTTCTCTAATCCCCTATGCAGATTACAGAAACCAGGTTTCTTGTTTACATGACTTACTCTAGAAAACCGACTGTAAACCGGTTACTTGAATGCATGTGAACGCACTGAATAACACCAGAAGAAAAGTCAGTGGATCACCAAAGTCACTAGTATTCATCGCTGGGAACCACTAATGTGTGTACACATTTTTTCAGTTTGGCTCATCCTGGACTTTAAATTGGACTTAAATTTCAGAAGAACAGAATATTTCTGAAAAAGAGCATCAGGATCCAAACAAAACATACATAGCTCAGGCTGCTTCTTATTGAGCCAACCTCCTCTACAAAAAGTGCTGAAAAATACGTGATCTGTTAAACCAAATGTTTGTGAAGTGGTCATCCTGACTGACTGCTGGAGTGAGGACTAAGACAGGAGGTACAGTCGGCTGCTCTGAGGTGTAGGTCAGCTCAGATTCGAAGCTGAGCTGTACTATGACTCAGTGAAACAAGTAACAGTGGTTTAATCAGCTTCTTGTGAAATTCCTGCCCCACAGTAGCCAGAACTTTTAACTGTTTATCCACTCTGGCTCAGTCTACTCCATTCAATCAGTTAGGAAGGATTTCATAAGGCCTGAGCCCTGTGATGTTCCTGGCAGCCCAGACATCATCTAACAACTGTAATTTCTCCTCTCATTCGCCTCAGCATAAAAAGGCTCTTTCATGGAAATGCTTATGAAAGGGCAGCAAAGGCGTATCAGATTGAGAAATGTAATAGTTTTCACTGAAGCCATTTTCGGGAAAAAGGAGTCGGGGGTGGGGGGTGGGTGGGGGTGGGGATGGCAGTGGATGGACGTCTTCTCATTGTGTGTGCTGTAACTGCACTGTGTGTTTCTCCACCAGTTTTTATTGGGTGCTTTAAAGTCTCCAAATGCGCTGTGGTTTGCAGCCTACAAGTCCTCCCCAAATACTTTGGGCGTGCTGCCAGCGCGGTCCTACAGTTAAAACAAACAGCACAGACACAGTGGAGTGAGAGTTATGAGGGCTTTTTGCAGGAGCCTGTGTGTTGCTGACTTCTTTCTTGGCTGCTAAAATAACTCTTCTTATTCCACTTCTTTATTTTTATCTGACTGATAAAGAGGTTGTGGGCGAATTAGCTACTTTCTCTGGTTGTTTTTCCATGTAAATATTGGGACAGCCTCCTAAATATGCCAAATAGGGATTGCAAACCCTGTTTAACCCCACTTACTGGGATGAATGAGCAAAATTAAAAGGGATCAAAGTGTTTAATAGCAGGGCGTTCTGTCCTCTAATTTACTGTCTGTGTGTTTGTACTAGCTTTAATGAGCCCTTTTAATTTTGCAGATCATGGATAACAGTTTGTGTTGTGCACAGCTTCTTGCTACCCCCCTTGGTTCACATTTCACTATTTATATATATCATTTCTGTGTCTATGCACATGAGCAAGTTACAGATGAGAAACTAATGCTGGGATCAGATATCAGCCTAATGTTGACCCAGTCTAAAAGGCATTCATAGCTAGCCTGCCATAGGGTAGAAGAATTGTTTTCTTATGGTTCCCTCTGCTCCATCAAGTCTGCAAGACATTTAAAAAAAAAACTACAGGATGATTGGTAGGGATACAACATGGACATTATTGCAGACTGTAATTGGGCACCCTAAACTAAAGACTGATGATGAATGCCTTCTATGTACGTTGTTCTCCGTCTTTACCAGTTCATAGGAATACACGCGTGTGGGCATGAGCGTACATGCAGGAGGATGATGCTGTACCCACAGATGCGAGATCAATGAAAGATAATGCTTCTTTCATGTTAACATTTGTGTCAAAAAGAGTATTTCTGTGCTCTTATTGATACGTCATATGCTATTTGACAGTATTTGTCAAACAAGATTAAAAATGCGTGGTCTATTTCCCCTTAATGAAGGATATGTGGTGACTGCATCCTCTCTCAACTTTAACTAATGAAAACATTTGTTTTTCAGTAGAACTGGGGCGACAGTGGCGCAGTAGGTAGGACGCTTGTCAATTGTCTATGAACGTCAAGGTTGGTGGTTCGCCTTCCGGTCCCTCCCTGATTCCTGGCCACACGTGGAAGTGTCCGTGGACAAGACACTGAGCCTTACTTAAATTTTCTATCTTTATATTGTCAAGATATTCCAAAAAAGAATGAATGAAACTAAAAACTAGAAACTGAGAAAAACTAAAGCAGTTTTAGACTGTTGAAACAAATATGAAGCTACATATTTGTGACCCCTTGGTTTTGGTCTTATTTACTTGACTTTACTTGGCGGACGCTTTTATCCAAAGCGACTTACAAGAAGACACAAGCAATTACCATTTGGGTTCTGTAAATTATAAGTTACTACAAACTAAGAGCCCTGATAAGGCCCAAACTCAAGAAGAAAAACATGCTAGGAATTGTTAAGTTCTAGACAATTTTTTTGTGTGTGTGTGTGCGCGCGCGCGTGCGTAAGACTCATTTGAAATACTTTTTAAACAAGTGAGTTTTCAAATGTTTCTTAAAGGTGGTGATAGTCTCGGCTAGTCGAATGGAGCGGGGTAAGTCATTCCACCAGCCAGGGACAACAAAGGAAAATAGACTTGACTGGGATCGGAGACCCCGTGAGGAGGGAA
>JAUMHL010000009.1:2920362-2947709 GCA_032362345.1 Sandelia bainsii | reverse complement strand
TTAACCTTGCTATGTAAAGTGCCTTGAGATGACCTTTGTTATGATTTGGCGCTATACAAATAAAGATGAATTGAATTTAATTTAATTTAATCAAGACAGATCAGCTAGAATGATTAACCCTGAACCAAAAGTTTTCAGATACATCACCAGACAGAGTAAACTGCAGAAATGTCTCAACATAACCCTGAATCTGTTTACTCACTGTAGGGGTGCGTTCACACTGGGATTGTTTATTATCTCTTATGTAATAGCCTGTAGGGAGTCTAATTTGTCGGTGCGACTAAGCAGTTCAACTCAGATTTACTCCTATAAACATGCTAGTGCTTTGCTTGTTCAGACTGGTGAGAGTGACACCATTTAGCCTCTGTTTTCATCACTTAAAAACGAGCCATTTTAAATAAGGATTTTCAAAACTCTGTCAAAAGTCTGAACTGCACCTGGCTGTCTGACTTTAACAGACATCTGATGTACATTAAAAACCATATTTTAATTTGAGTCCATGTCACTGAGATAAAATGCAAACTCCATAGAGAAATGCCACCAGCTCGTGCATCACTATACTGCTACGAAACCAGTCAAACCTCAGCACGCAGCCTGTGTCAAAACTTTTAAGATACACAATTCCCTACACAAAAATGTTAGAATCTGCTTGTACAGACAAGCTGTTGTCTTGAACTTGATCCTAAATTTTCCTTTTGAAAGACTAATAATAGGCTACAGAGACCCTGAGACTGATCAAACAAACGTAAAGACATCCCAGGTCATTTGTAATTTGTAATCATTTCAACTTTGGAGTTAAATGAAGTTAAAATTCAGAATTGTGAAAATCTATAATCACATGTTGCTCTAACGTAGTTTAAATGATTGAAGACCATCTAAAACATTTTGTGAATGATTATTGGCTTGACAATTTTTAGTTTTTGCAACTTTTCTTTGTAGTGGTAATGAGACACTTAAAATTAACCCACTCTGGCCTAGACAACATACAGCAGGTTGCACAGACCGTGTACAAGAAAAAAAAATGCAATACTGTACAGTCTGTACCTCCACCAAGACCGCTCACTCCTGACTACCCTTAATATTATAGTACTGATTTATTAAACAGACTTGCTATGTCCTGATTAATAATTGTTCCCATGAAGAATGTCATTTCATATTAATATAGGAAAACAGAGACAATTTTAAATTACTGCTCAATTCAAACCTAAATGTCTATTCATTATTTATTCATCATTATTCAACCATGTTTGGAGTGTACCATCTTTGTCTCTTGCTTCTGTGCCAAACACTAATGGGGTCGTCCCCTGTGTATTAAAACAATGAAGATATTGGCACTTGTTGAAGCCTGCATTTTGCATTTGTTTTTCCCCCATTGTAGAAGCTTGGCTGAACACTTCTTGAATCTCTGAACCAAATGTACAGATTTACTTGATACTGACATCTTTAATGGAACTTCCAGTTGGATAATAAAATGTATTTCCCAAAATGGTGGAGTATTCCTTGAAGAAATCTGCTGGATCTGTACTGGAGAATAAATCATGTTTTAGCTGGAAATTGCGGGAATTTTCCACTAACGTGTTGGTTTTGAGACATCATGATGGTTAAACAAAATCTGAAAACATAAAATCCTTGTTGAAAGTAAACTAGCTTGTGTACAAACACAAGCTAGTTCACCCTTTGTGCAGCGCCCAGTGATTTCATGTGGATTGTTGTGACACATTCACCAGTGAGACACTTGCAACATATTTTCATTTTATTCCTAGTATAAGAGACATACAATGGTATTCTGTGAGACCAAATTCATAGTAATTCAGGAGGTGTAGCCTGGAAATCAAACATAAAAATAAAAGATAATACTGAATCAATGAGACCCTGCCCAGATAGAATGTATTTACATCAAATCAAACACTGATAGAGCTTTTAGAAGTGAGACCGCTCCCTCTTCCATACAATCTGTCACTGGCAGATTAAAAACAAAAACACTGTAGCTGCCACAATTCCTCTTATGACACATCATAGCCACGACCTTAAATCAAGTTGGATGCTTTGTATTTGTTGTTCGAAAAGGCCATTTAATGCTCTGCTAACTATTAATGTCCAAATCTAACATATTTCCTTCCAGCAAACATTGGTTGGCTGGCCATATTTCCCTTCATTTAATGGAGTTTGAGTATGAATGCTAAACTTTACATTAGGTCAAATGAGCTCTGGGAAATTTCAATCAATAAACATCACTTTCAA
Source organism: Sandelia bainsii (assembly GCA_032362345.1). Taxonomy (NCBI): domain Eukaryota; kingdom Metazoa; phylum Chordata; class Actinopteri; order Anabantiformes; family Anabantidae; genus Sandelia; species Sandelia bainsii. Next base: position 2,945,468 of record JAUMHL010000009.1, on the reverse strand, counting down.
AGACAATAAATATCATAGTGTTGTTTTCACAGAATTGATTGCAGTTCCAGTCAACTGTGGCCAAAGTGACTCTGCTGGAAAGTGCAACAGTGGAAAGTCTTGAAGACGTGATCATTCGGAGACAGAGCTGACTGGCAATGCCATCCCCCGAGGGACATCCCCAGCAGATATTCTGCATTGCGTCCACCTATTTCACAATTGCTTCCCAAGTATCGATCCAAGCTCGATCTCAGCTCATCAGATCAAAGTTCATTGCACTTCTCCATGTTTCAACATATTTAAGTGAAACATTACAGCAGTAACCATTGTAGAAGTCCAGCTACATGCCTCTTCCTGTATGTATTCAGATTTTTACACAAAGGCAAAACAATATGTAGTGTAATATCTCTCTCTCAACTATTTCCTTTAAATGAAAACTTAAATATATTTTATTATTTATAATATTGCCTGACATTCAGAACTGTGGCGACAAGCCACATATTTCCTTCAATCATGAGTTAAATGTGACTTCTACAATGGTTACAGGTCTGCTGGTGATAAGAGGAACTGTGAACTGCTCCTTTTGAAACCAAAGAGATGCTAACTCTACTGCTAAAGAAAATGACACATAAATGGCACCTATAGGAAAAATAACACCCAGTGGAAAGTGACACAGTATGGAGGAAGTCAAACCTGAATATCTGCAGTCTCTGGCTGTGTGTACTTGTTTTGCTCAACACTCCCAAAAAAGAAAACTGCAGGCTCACACTTCTGGGATGAAGAAAAAAAAAATGAAGGGTTTCATTCCAAAAACTGCATCCATCTTTAAAAAAAAAAAAGCATTAATAAGTGTTACAATCATATTTGCAGTAATCAGTTTATCAGAAAAGGTGATAAATTCTTAAATGACAAATTTCTCACTGTGGAATGAAACTCTTCAAATATACAATAGATACTGTATGACACATACTGACGACCATAGAAAATAAAACACCTACAATATACTGTAGCATAGTAGCCATCTGAGCCCCTTGCATTAATCCCTAGCCCCATGTCACACACTATTATTAAATAAGGCACACATTTACACATACAGTTAAAATTTGGCTAGTATTTATTCCTTTATTTACAACCAATAGCCACAAAGTTAATAATTATAATAACTGCAGTCCTTGTATATTTTATGTTCTATGTTCATTCTCATAGAGCCAGTTGGCATATTGAGTTCATCTTGTCCTCTTTGGGTCCAAAATATGTCAAGAGTATACAGTATTGTTTATTTCCATTTCAGAGAATGTTAGACCCACTAGACTTGTGGAGCACCAATCTTAGAGAAACATTCTCAAGAACTTAAATGGACCCAGTTTTGTCAATTCTACCTGACATCGGCTGGGATTGAAAAGAAAAGAGAGAGGAGACGAATATAGCTGCTTTGTTGAAGTATTATCTTTCTCATGTTAACATGAACAAATCTGGTTCTGTGTTTTTAGCCAACTGACAATGAGCTGTGTTGATGAAGTGCACGATTTGGTGTCCCTAAGGTATTCTCATCAGGTGGGGGGATCATTTGATATGCCCAAAGAAAGAGTATAGTAAGGCAAAGACAACTACTTTCTGGGGAATTTGACTTTTCACCACAAGTTACATATACTGCATATGTATATGTATACATATACGGTGTAAATATAAACACACATATATATACACACACATGCATAATATAAACACATTCGAGGGTGGGGTGGGGACTGGTTACCAACACTACATCAAAAAAGCAAAAGGTTAAGCAAAAGCATGAATCTAAGCATTGCAGGAGCATCCCGCTTTTAAGTCTTCAAGATGAGTGAAGTGTAAAGTTTTGCCATCATCAACGCTTTCAAGTTGCATTGTAAATCCACACTGAGGACACTGGCAGCCTAATATAAGTAGGTGGCATCACGTCACCCCAGTCAGCGGTTCTATAATAAGCAAGTAGCTGAGCAATACCAATATGGTACAAAGATATTCGTTGGACAAAAAGAAGGGGAAAAACAAGTTTGGTTGAGGCTTTCGTCCACAGTGGCACTGGTTGTCACATGACTGGTTGTGTTTTCTCATGAAGGTCTGCAACCTCAAACCCAGTGCATTTCTTCAAATGGGAGTTGCTTTAAGAAGACACAATGAGGGAGACTCCCTCTCTAGTCCAGGATTGAACATCCTCAGTAGCTGAACTTCCCCTGTTGGTTGACTGGGGATGTGGCAGGTATGAACAACGGCTTGGGAGGGACATCAGGTTTGAGAGAGGAGGCCCGGCGGACAATGGCACCCCTGTGAGGGACCTCCTGCTCTCCATTGTAGCTGTGCTGGCGTGTCAGGTATCCATTGGGGATGAGGGGGTAATGAACCTCGCAGGCACTGCCTGTTGAGTTCATTCGTGCTAGAAGGGGAGGTGGCTGGCTGGGCCCACCATTTCGTTGGCTGAAACTGTGCTGGCGAGGGATCATTCCTCCTCCGCCTCCTACTCCACCTCCATTGGGCATTTTGGTGGCTGCAGCAATCAGCGAGTGCCTCTGGGAGGAGTGCCTCCTCTCTAGGGTGGACTGGTGGTGTGGGGGGATGTCTGGAGGGACATCCATGCGGCGGGTGAGGCTATCACGAGGTAAAGTGGATGAGCTGTAGTACGGGGCTGATTCAGTCTCAGGGATCTGAGGTTGGATGCGGTTGGCGAAGGTTAGCTGACCACCACCACCACTAGCCATCAGACTTGATGGGCTCATTAACTGGGAGTTTTTGCTGCCATTTGCATCATGGATGTGCTTCAGGAGCTCATCGAGTGAAGTTACCTCCATGACTTTCTGAGAGTAACCAGGGTAAGACTGTTGAGATAGTACACGTTCAACATTGTGGATTTTGCGTTCCTCTGGATGGAGGTGACCTCCGCCTACTGGTTGCCCATTGGACAGGCCGTGGGAATAGGGGAACACCTGCTGGTGAAGCAGGGCTGAGCTAGGCCTAGAAATGATATTGTGGGACTTTGGTTCCTTGGCATTGTTACAATTCTGGTTCTTCTCCCACCGGTTCTTGAAGGCTTTCATGCTCTTGATGGGCAGTTCTGGGGTCGAGTCTGGCGTAGGCAGACCAGAGAGTTCAGAGGAATGGTGGAGGTGGTGGTGGGGGTGAACTAGGTCTCCCATTGTCATTCCGTGATGACCGTTTCTCCTCTGTGGGTGATGCTCCTTGCTGTTTGCGTAGAAAGAATTGTAGATCTTTGGAGATGACACCTCCAGTTTGTCATCCTTACTTTGGCTTTCCAGGAGGCCATTGAGCTTGGCCAGGCTGCGGAGGGACAGGGCGTGTGGAATTGGTGCCTCCGGATCTTTTGACAATTTCTTGTTCTTGTGGCCTGTGTGGTTACAGTAGCAGGAGACCAGGAAGCCAGAAAGGAAGGCGCCAAGGACGAAGGCCACCAAAACACAAGCAATCAGTAGAGTATAATGCACACTGTGATTGGTCTTCTCCAGTTCAGGTGGCCGCCTTACACCTTGAAATAGAAAAAGATTGACAAAAATGGTATTCCAGTTAGAGTGTTTCTGAGTGAACCAGAAGAAAAAAAACATTTACAAGAACTAATATAGGTCAAGTAGCAGCTGGGACAGACAGGTTTTGTTTACATGGGTTTTGCTATGTGGAAAACAGCATGGGACAGGTATTTGAACTAAGCTCTTGGCTTTTTTTCCTTCCACTCTTAATAGATCAATACAACGTGCCTTTCTAGGATCTGTGCTTTCCCCTCAGACTGGCAGAGGCCAAGAGTTCCCCAGTCAGTGAGAAATCAACTCTGAAATGTATTAGAGCTTTAAATATTGATAGAAGCACAGCAGCAGGAACCTGATGTCATTTTCACAGACTTTGCTTTCCAGTGTGAGCATCAGGGGTGAGAGCACCTGGTATGATGAACAGGCCAAATATAACAGGTCTATCTATTAGCTAGAGTGTAATGCCTTTGCCTGCACAGACTCAAATGAGGTTGTCAAATTCTTTCAAAATGAATATGAGGGGATAGTCTGTGCAACAGTGCACCAAAACACAAGATTACTTAGCTGAGGTAAATCTACCATGTGAATGTCCTTGGGTGATGTGACCCTTGGAGTGTGGTTTCGTAATGACATGAAAAGCAGCAATAATAAGAAGAGTGAAACCTGCCACCTCTCATAATCAGAGCTCATTTGCAAGATGACGCTGCCATCTGTGGTGTCAAACCCTTCTCTCTGCCCTCAATGATGGTTTCTGTGAAACTGATTAGTCTGTGGACAGGGATGGCTGAGCTGTACCATGGAGGGAAAAATGCAGGTGTACCCAAACAAGCTAAATTCAACAGCTAATGAAAGCTTTGCTGAGGAATAAAAATCGGAAATTATGTCTAAATCAGGGTTGATGATAATTTGAGACATTTTGAATGACAATGTTGAAGATGATTATTGGTGGATGAGTATGAGGGAGAAGAACTCGATTATTGGGTCTGAATTAGAAATAAAGAGTTGATAGAATAAAGGTTCTTTGGCCTAGACGTGTGAACTAAGGACAAAAAAAATCAGTGCATAGTGTGTGCATTTTTATATTGCAGTAGTGATAGTACAGTGTACTAAAATCTGGTAAACTCAATTGACACATTGGTTATAGATAAAATAACGAAAGGAGAATGTCTGATTTTAACCAGAGAAATCAAGGTCATTAACTACAGTTCTCTATGCACATTCAGCATTATGTCTCTCAAACCTGCCAGTCATTTGTAGGTATTACATGGTAATGCCACAAACTCAACCCAAATCCTTAGATGGAATTCTTCAGTCCCTTTGAGATTTGCATCTCGAGTTTCATTTTACTGGACTGGAGGGTGTGAATAAATCCTCCCGAGACAGGTAGGCCTGGTTGAACATTGTTAAAAGGTAATGAGTATGTGTTAAAATGGCCAAAAGGCTCTTCCTCACAGAGTGTATGTGATTAGAGATAAATATTAGAGAATATTACCGAGGTGGAAAATCTGATCAGGGACTTGCTAGATTTCGGTCAAATCTCATCACAAATCCACAAGAGATAAAAACACAAATGCGTGAATCCAAGCTCATTTTCATTTGTCTCAAAAGGCACCTGATACCATTCTACACAACTAACTACACAATGCATGACATAGAATGACAAATCATTCTTCTCCTGTTATCATTACTTTTTCAGAATTTTATTACACATTGGGTAGGATATACTAAAATTAGAGTCTAGGTTAACAGACTGATCTGTATGTACATAGTTCCTGGCCAGCAGTTTTTAATCAAGAGTTTATTATTTAGGTCATGAATTTACTGTAAAACTTCCTCAGTTTTCTTCCTCTTCGTTATCTGGAGGTAGACTTATGCAGGTGTTCTTGTAAAGCTTATTATCTCATTGTCATGTATAACTACATTTATTTTAGAGGTGTGCTTTGCTACCACTTTCCCAACAGAGAGAGAGGTACTGTGGTGCACTACAGTCCTTCTGGAAATAATGCTTTGAATAGAGCTTCCAATTAAAAATCCTCAATTTTTAGCCATTTATCCTTATGATTGCCTCGACTTATGACCACATTAAAAAGTCATAAATCATAATTGCAATCCCAGTGGGAGATGCAATCAAAAGTGGTGCTGCAGTGAGCCAGTTAATACCTCTTCTTTTAATCTTGGACAGTTTTTTTGTCTCATTACACAGGCCACCAATCAGCTCTGCAGCTTTGTTCGCTCTGCAGTTCCAAGTTTTCGGTTCTAACTGATCTGCATCCCGGCGGTGGTGCAGACGTGCAGCTTTTGTAATGAGCGGTGAAAGTCTGCTTTCATCGCAGTATGTTTTCTGCCTCCTGCCACCCCTGTGGCTTTCTGGTACCTGTGAGTCGTCGGCTCCCTCTGGACTGTGACACCCTCTCTGTTTGTGGCCTCAAGCCTATTCAGGGGTTCCTCGTGTTTGAGGGGTATGAGTCAAGTGCTACAATGGGGGCTGAGGTAAACATATTGAGAGCCTATGAATGACCTGTCACATCATGTTTCATGAGCAGGCTGGATGACTCAATCACTGGGTTTGTGGGACATATGGTGCCACCGGTCACAGTGAAATTAATACCTTGTGAATCATACCGACAGCCTGGCAAGAAGCTAGGTGGTGCACAGGAGGTGTCGACCAACTGTATGCACTTACTTTGCTTTCTTTGCACAACTTGACAGTTGTAAAGAAACTGAAGACTGGGATTTGAAACTAGAAAAAATATTTTTTTAAAGTAAAAAAAAAAAAAAGTGTTTAGAGGGGGAAATTGGCATCTCACCTACAGGATAATTAATTATGTTTTTTTCATTGTTTATATAGCCTTTTCTCCAACATTGTCACATTATATTTCTGTGTCAACTCAACATGGTCTCGGCTCAGTGAAGGCTTAATATAGAGATACCCAAGTCTGCCAAAAGGTAAAAAGACAGATGGGCTACGTGAGTGGAGACAAGGGAGGGGAGAGATGGTTGTGACAACCAGGGGTGAGAAAAGAAGAGGAAGATGAAGGGATGAAATTCAACTTTGGTGATAAACTGGCAATGAAGATGGGAATGAATGTGAGTGATGAAAGATCCAAAAGACAAGGGAGCAAGAGCAAAAGAAAAGAGTGGAGATGAAAGTGAAAGGGAAATAAATTGGAGAGAATGAATGAGTGAATATATATGCAAGGAGCAGATTTGAAGGACTAGGAAGGCGGGGAGAGAGACGGATTGAGAGACAGATAGCTGTGATGGAGTGAGTGACAGACCATCACTCTACTGGGCTTTGAAGACCGTTGCTCTGCAGCAGCTGTGATATAGTTGGAGAACAACCTTCATGCTCCTTCATGACACCATAGGAAGAGAAGCACTCTGATTGCATCCATATTGTTAAAATAGATGGCACAGCAGGTTATGTAAAGGAGCAGGTTTTACTCAGCATTACTTGTGCCGTGTCTTACAACATCTAGCTATTTGGCAATAGGGAAATAAAGAAAGGAGGTAATGAAGTCAAGTTTGAAAACAAATCACAATGGAAGTGATGGCTTATCTTAAGCACGTGAGTGATTATGTAAATGGTTGCCTTTGCAAGCTCTAGTAGACATCTTAAATCCACTTCATTAACAGTACATCACCCAAAAGCTTTTCCCTGACACCAATTACTGGTAATCTTAAAACTTTGAAGTTTCATACTTGTTGAATTGTGAAAGAATTCCTTTCACATCTCCTGCAGGACACTAAGGCATCAGAATTCTACAATAACAGAATTTAAAATATTGCCAGGAAGGGATGGTAGTTTTATATCAGAAAACACTGTTAAAGTCGAGTACAGGATAATTTAAACAGAGGAACAACTTTTTCTTTCACACATAACTTTTCCATTGTATCAGGTTTTTCTCAAGGGTGTGCTTAAATACTTTGTAACCTGAAGAACAAATCGTGCTCTTTTTTTACGCATCAAGTAAAGATGTTTCAAAATAGCCCTAATTAGTTTCTGCTTCTGCAAGCTTACAAGTGCATGTAATTGTTCCCTTAATGGCTACTCCATCCCAATGAGAAGCCAATGAGACAATATGGCCCCAGGCTTCATAGGCGAGCATTATCCCTCCCCTCCTGCTAATGCTGCAGATTTATTTCTTCCACAGTAAAAATAACAGACTGAGGTTAAAGATTGGAACAAATGAATTATTTTCCTTTTTCAAATCTGGGTGAAAAGCAGAGCAGTTCTGCCCCGTTACTGTGAGCTTTAGTAATTTGACAGTTTTAATACCTGATATCTGTGCACTGACAGACATGATTAGCAAACAGCGCAAGATTGTGTGTTTTCGCATACGCACATGCACACTGACATGCATATACACACACACACACACACACAGTGGGTATACGTACTGCATTTGTGCAGGGTTCTGGCTGTTGACTGAGTGAATTCAATCATGTACACTTGTTATTAGGAATTTGCATAATATTCCACCTCAGTGCTCAGCCAATTGGACGCGGTTTTAATATATGCACACGAGCTAAGGTGATATGGTGTAATGTATCAGATCCATTCCAATTGAAAAGTAGTGGTAATGAGCACTGTATTTCATTCCAGGTGTGCTGATGCATACAGAGCATATATTTCATTACAATTTTGATTGAATACTGGTAAATTAAGTATGCTGTGACATCTGGCAATCAGAACCACACTGTGTGTGTGTGTGTGTGTGTGTGTGTGTGTGTAGTCCTTCAATATTTACACCTGTGCATTGAAAGGAAAGTCAAGTTTTCAAGTAGCAGTATAAATTTCCAACACTCAAAACAGTTTGGTTAAAGGGCTGGTTCAATCAAATAATTAAATAAAACTAAATATTGCTCTCTGCTCATTCATGTATTATCTCTTCAGAAAGTATTGAGACCCCGTTCCATTTAATTTAAAATGAATAATTGCCATTAAATAAACCATAATAACCAAGTCATGTTTATGGAAATCTTGTCAAATGTTTGAAAAATCAATTATGTATCAGATTCTTTGATCTGATAAACCAAATGGATGGTAAAGTTTGCCTGTTTGCTTTAATTTTAATAAAACTTGACTGGACTCCATCTGTGATTCACAGTGGGACTGTCCCCTCACTAGGAAAGGAACAGAAAGGCACATGCGTGTATATAACTCCTGAAAGACAAGGTCTTTCTTTAAGGTCGCACAATAGATAATAGAAGAAAACTCAAAACCATGAAGTCCAAGAAACTCTGTAGACGTTTACTATAAAATTGTGGCAAGACACATGGGCAAGGGTATAAAATTTCTTCTTTTTGAGCGCTGCCAAAGAGCACAGTGGCATCAATAATGTGAAATGGAAGAATTTTGGAATCCCCATGACTCTTGCTGGAGTTGGCCATCTGACCAAACTGAGTAACTGGGCAAAAATGGCTTTGGTCAGGGAGGTGACAAAGATCCCAACAATCTAACAGAGCTACAGAAGTTCTCTGTAGAAGTGGGAGAACCTGCTGGAAAGATGGCCACCTCAACAACACACCATCAGTCAGGCCTTATTGATAAAGCAGTTAAAAGCCACATCCTTCTTGGGTGTGATAAATGACTGAATGAATGAAAAATATTCTATGGTCTGATAAGACAAAAACCTGCTTTGCTGGGGTGACAGTTCACCCTTCAACACAACAAAAAGTGCAAAGCATACAACTAAGACAACCATGGCCTCAAGACATGTCTCTGACTAGAGTGGACCAGTCCAAACACGGACCTAAAGCCAACAGAACATCTGTGTTAAGAACTGAAAATGGCAGTTTACAGATGCTTCCCATCCAATCTTATGGAGAAAAATAGGAAGAGATACTCCCCGAATTCAGGTGTGCAACGCTTGTAGACACTTACCGATGACTAGAACCTATAATTGCTGGCAAAGGGGCTCCTACACAGTACTAAATGGAGCATCAGAATATTTTTGTAAATGTGACATTGTTTCATTTTTTTTATTTTAAATACATCTAAAAAACTTCTAAAATGTAAGCAAGTTTTCATTTTTCCATGTTGACTTATTAAGTGCAGATTAACAGGCAAAGATGACAGTTTTATCTACAACACAGTAAAGTATGCAAAAAGCTAAAGGGTCCAAATAGTTTCCAAAGCCATTGTAACTTTGTTTTTGTTCATCCAAATTTTGAAATCCATCTCTCTCTACGTCCACTCTGAAACGTGAAGGTGAAAAGGAGTTTTATTTGTTGTGTTAAGTATGAAATATACACAGGAAAAACATTTTAATTTCAACAACTTTCTACTGAATGAATAAAATGTTTTTAGAAAGTTTTTGAAATACACACTGCAGTTGAACTTTTCAGCACTTTGACGAGAATAGAAAAAATCCACTGACCGAAATTCTGTAATTTTGTGGTACAAAAGGTTCCTGAGGCAGATATGTCAAAGATTGTAGAATCAAAATAAACTGAAGCTATCTGCATGGCTGGGTATTACTAGACGTAAGAAAATACAGTAGGTTCTTTTGTAATTTGGGTGAAGCAACCCTTTAAGTTGGCATATGATTAACTTACCACATGCCATTAAACTAGACAGAGCACATGCACTGAATGATTTCCTTTTTTTTTTGTTAAACATGCAGTTGCAGAAGGTTTTATCAGCCATTCAGTGGCTGGTAAAGCAAAATGATTCCAATGCAAACTGATAATTTGTATTAGAGAGAGTAAGAAGAATCTTGGCTTTACCAACCAACTTAAAGAGACAGTCCACACCATAGTCAGTTTTCTTACATACATGGTTGCATTTTAACCCTTATTGTAAAAGGCCATTTGGTGGATAGTTTATCCCCTCACTGTTGGGAAGTGCAACTTCTATAATAAATAAATGTTTTCCATTAATCGCTGTCACATGCTAGTGTCTTTGGCGTGAACTGCTACTTTAAGAGATGGAGAAACTGCTTGCAGGCCACTCAAGCACCTGTGCACAGTTTCAGCCATCGGCTAGAAATCCAGATAGACAGATCATAAAAAGAGGGTGAAAAGTGCGAGTCAGTAAGAGAGAGAAACAAAGGAGGCAGGTACAGCTAAAGGTTTAGTCCAACTAAAAAAGAAAAAAAGAATAAAACTGAAAAAAACAGGCAGGTAAAATGGGAGAAATGCTCCCCAGAGGTCAATGAGACAGATTTAAGGGTAAGGGGTTAGGGCTAGGAGCAGGGACAACTGCGTAGATGGATTTGATCACTGTGGGCCCCGTGAATCAATGTAACACTCAGAGCTGACAGCTCTCCATCCAGACACTAAGCAGAGCTTTAATGGCCAACATGGAATAAAAAAACCCATTAGATGTGTTGGTGATAGAAAATTAAGTATTCCGTATTTGTAATGACTTTAAAGTTAGTTTTTTTTTACAGTACATGGCAGAGGGTGTTTTTGTAGTAAAACATGATTTCAAAATTGCTATAAAGTGCTAGTGAGCTGAACTAAGAGAAAGTTCTGTGAAACCTTTAATGACTGCCATTACACTGTGACTATGACTCTGAATCTAATTTGGCAATAATGTTTCAAAAACTGAAGTAAATGTGTGTGTAAATCATGATCCAAAATCTGAGAAACCCTGTAAGAGTAGCCAGTAGGGTCAACAGCATAGGGAGTTGTATCTAACCGTCATAATGATCATGTTCTGGATACACTACCAAATAAAATCATCTAAATGTAAATGATATTTTAATGTTGTAACTTAGCACATCGTCTTGCGTTTGCTGCTGCTTTCAAAAATTTTGCAGAAAAAAAGTTAAATCTCAAAGAAAATATGTGGTGTGTGCAATGGTTATTTCACTTACACCACTGAGGTTGGGACAATGTTTTTGAGCATTAAACAGTAAATGCTGACACTTTATCATCATGTATTTACCCTACACATGTTTTGCTTTTACTCATAAAAAGATATCAAATATATAACAAATATTAATCCTAAAAATACTGAAGCCCCACTGAGGAGCACATATTGTGATGGTGGTTAGAGGGGACAGTCAGAGCTCTATCAGTGACTGGATGATACAGATGGTCTGTTGCCATGGTCTTCTGAAATATAAATAACTCTTTAGAAAACTAGCTGGCATCGACGTCCCCCCCAGGACGGGAGTCTTTCTTCATGCAAAGGTTCAGCCTGAGTTCACCCTCCTGTAGTGTTCTAATGAGTTAGAAAATGCCCGCTTCATTTGATTCTGTTATTGAGCCATCTCCCAGTGCATGTCAGCTAAATTATCTGCTAGCCTGGCTTTTAAGTCCAGCCCGCAGTGGTTCATCTAAATGTGCAAAAGAGTCAAGGAAAAGGTCAAATCACAATAGAGGGCAGAAGAAGAGAACAAACAACCTAGAGAGGTCTAGAACCAGGAGTCTTGTGTAACAACAGTTTTGCCAACACACACAAATCTGTGTGTTCACACACAATGGGGAGGTGGGCGTATTCCCTGGTCAGAAACAGCTCTAGTGCAACCTGACTGCTGGCATTTTTCTAAATAGCAGCAGGTCAACAGGTTTCTTCCCCTGTCTTTTAATCTTTCCTTGTGTTTATATAATGCCATTGAGTTTCCCATATCTGAGCAATAATTTCACTTTGTGATTTGTATCTGTTCATTTCTGCCTTTGTACTCGTTACTTATAGCTTATTGAATTTATACCTTGGAGAGAATCTAATGTATTTTTTTAAAAGTAACTTATGTATGTATTTGTATTTAAGAATCTTCCTAAAGTTCGCTAAAGAGTCGTACAACTGGACTAGTGTAAGGAGTAAACCTTTATGATAAATCATGACATTAGTTGCTACTGTGGATTTTGTATGGTGTGAAATCTAATAGAGTGCTTACAAATGATTCCCTATGCAACTTGGTGATGACAATGCAAATCCTGGACAATATTGTGGGACAGTTGAGTTTCTACACTCTTACTTGCGGAGTAAGATTTACTTGAGTAAAACTGCCACTGTTATAGTTGATAGCTACACTGGTTGTTCTCCTGCTACAACAAGACAAATTATATGCTGTTAGAAAGTCTTTGTTGCATATGGGTTTGCTGCTTAGGTAGCCTGATAACTAATTGTTGCTAGAACTCAACTAGCAGGGCTGTTTCAAAGTGCTCGTGGCCAGGTCCAAGTCAGTTCTTAAATATTCTACATAGTATATCACCCTATGTGGTATATATGAGGTGAGTGTAAAAAGCAGCGCATCAGTAGCACTACAGTCCTCCATTAGCATCTACACTTGGTGCTCTCAGCTTGTAGCTTCGAGTTTATACTAAATTTGCATTGCCTTATCATGGTGGCTTGTTGGTGAGCTCTCTTTGTTGGAACAATGTTGCTTTGGAGAAGAGATGAGACAATTTTCTTTATTAAAGTGATCAATTTGGATACACATGTATTCATCTAATTGTAGTGTTTTGCAATTTTTGTTTCCTATTTTTCTCTGCCATGTGTGTTCTCTTGTCTGCTGTCCCCAGGTGTGGCTCCTGGGAGATTTGTGACACATCTGCAGCCCCTCTACACAAGGTGCAGACAGAAAAGCAGATATCTGGTGAGAAATGGACAGGAAGTGAGAGAGACTGGAGGCCCTCTTCGAACTGTGATGCTGTTACTTCCACACCAGCTCCTTTCCTGCCTTATCAACCCACCCGACCACCTCTTCTGATTGAACTGGAAGCATCACAGTCTCTGGTGGAAATAGATTGCATTGCTGTTTCTATTACATCCTCCACCCCCCATTGTCCAACTCTCTGGTTCAGACCCCTGCTGGTTATTTATTTGTTATGTGCTTTTCTCATTTGAGCCTGAGTAGCTCATCATTGCAGCCAGAGTCTATCTGTGTGAATGGAAGTCTTTCACTTGCTCAGGATTTATGGACATGGTGCCTGTGCAAGCAAGCAAAGGCAGGACAAAAGCTGCCTCATGCTGCCTCCCTGAATCATGTCCAACTAAACCTTATCTTTTTCCTCAACCTGCAGGAATATGCTCTAGTCTTTAAGAGAGGCAAGACCCTAAAACTTTAATTCTCTCTTTCTCTCCCTGTAGCTAATTCCTTTACATGTTCATTTGAGAGTCACAGAGGAGTTTTCTTGCACTTTTTTTGCCATGGCTATTTAGTCATTTACTTGCAATTTGTAATCTTGGATGCTTGTAATGTTAATCAGATTGAGTGTGAACTATCAAATTAATAATGTAAGAAATAATGAGACTCAAGCCTATAAAGATCAAGATGTAATTAAATATTCAAGAACTGGTTGGAGTTTTATAGGTCATGCCATTTATTGGGGCAGCTTGATGCTGTGGTGTAACTGAAGAGTCTATGCTGTCACTACATTATGGGTTTAACAATGCGAGATAGCTGAAGTGATAGCACATTTTAAATTGTAAAGGTAAGGAAACCTTATTCAAAATCACTGACATTTGTATTTAAACAAGTTATGAACATCTGACCTAACCTAATGTTCAGAAGTGAAATGACTGGTCAAATTTCTTTTAAGCAGTGTTTATTTCCCTTTGTGAAGTATGACAATTTGACAGACTGTAGTAAATTGAAAATTGTGGAGTTTCAGACTGTTGATCAGATAAAACAAATTATTTGAATACTTTTTACTTCGGGATATACAGGTTGATTTACTTATCTATGTTTTGTTGGCCTTGATTGAACATCATACATGATTATGCACCCTTTGTAGTGGACATGGGAAAATAAAATTGGACATAAAAACATTGCTTGCTTCTTTCGGCTGAGCCTACTTGAAAACTGTGTCTTTCCAGTAACTCCTGCTGTTAGTCAACCTGGTACCTGGTTAGTTTGTGTAGTCAGAGATGCTGAATGGAGGTTGGAGTCAGTGTCAAGTAGATGCAGGGTCATTCAGTAATTCTTACGTACTTCTCACGTCTCACATTCAGTGTGAATTCCCGGTAAGGAGGGACCTAAATGCAGCAGCATATGCTCTTATGCCACTGTGTTAATAGTATCCACTTATCTGTGTTATCTTTTAACCCTAAGAAAACTGGTGTGTAACACATACACTTAGGTTTCATTCATGTTGTTTTTTTATACATGTGTTTATGCAATGAGTGTTTTGGTAAATGCAGTTTTTTCTTGGAGGTGCAAGTGTTTCATTTTAAATGGCAAGTCATTTAGTAATTTATAATAAATCAAACAAACACGTTAAATATTTTCAGACAGATTGATGGAAAAGTGAGTTACAGTATAGTGTAGAAGCTGGTTCACAGCAGGACTTCTGCTTCTCTATCTTTTCAGTCTATGTTAGCTGCACACGGAAATTATTTGTGTGGCGTTCTCTAAAATGGGAATGGAAATTAGAAATGTAAATAAACGGTCTAAAGACAGAGTGAGACAGATTTTACCTTGCTGGTGCTTTGCATTTTTTGAGTGTGTTGGAAAACATTAATAGAATATTTGTGTGTGTTAATGAGCTAAATAAAAGATGAGGAAAGGACATGTGGGAGACGTGTTGTTTAGACTGAGATTCTCTACTTGATTTGAGGAGTTAATTAGAGGCAATGCAGTATCTATCACATTCACGACTGTTATGCTGAGAAAGCCAACATGTATGGTTAAATGTAATATTCTTCAAGTCCTATCCGAACTGTGTTTTATCTCCGTCTACTTAATATGTACTGCAGCCTTTAGTCATATCAAACACTATCATTCAGCATACTTGCATCTCTAGGCTTTCTTTCTAACACAAGGCTTTAAGTTAGAGGAACCATTAAATGAAGCTGTAGGAAATTATGCATCATGTAACACAGAGACTAATGAAGTGTATGGAGCAACAAAAAAATCTATTAGCAATGCTTGATGCTTTTCTGTAAGAGATTGTTTTAACTTGAGAGTTAAGTGTTAGTAAACTAATTAAAGTGATATTTTCATCCTGGAAGAGCATTTACACATATCAGCATGCATACCACCACATGGGTTCTTGAATGGTCAGCCAAACAGGAGCTTATTTCCTCACTGACTCTGCTACTATTTATCAGTCATCATCAGAAATCTGCAGTGGTAAATGTATTGAAAAGTGTGATCACTGAAGTGAGACATAATTTAAGTTAATCTGAGGTAAACGGAGAATTTCTCCATAGTCATTTTTACATCAGTTGTTTGCTATGGAAGCACATGATGGATAACTGAATGGATACGGTGCTGGTATGCGTGTTGACAATGGGAGACTGTTCACCCAGAACTTTTTCTTGTTAGTGGTCAGTCTGGTTAGAAGTGTGCAGTGAGGTGTTTGGGGCCCAGCAGTGCAACCCCCCCACAGGTCTGAGTTCACTGAGGACTTCCCTCCCCCTTACCCTCCATCTCCACACTGATTGGCTCCAAGTCAGGTGACCCTTGTTCCCCCACTGGGGGAGGGCCATCAGGACCTGTACCTCTTTCAGGGTCACCTGCCTCCTTTGGGAATGCCGCCCCATGATAGGTGGTGCTGGCGCTTGTGGGTGTGGTCTTCCCTGTGGTTGTAGCGAAGGGGGAAGGAAGAGGAGGAAGAGGAAGGGGAGGAGGAGGGGGGGGCAACAGAGTGAGTGATTAGTGAAATGTGAATCAGCCCAGACAATCAACTTCAGAGAAATGAGGGTGAGACCTGAGTGGAAAGAAAACCATCACCCGTTAACATAAAGACTCCGTGATGATAGTGAGCAACATGATGAGCACACTGAGCAGAAGTTAATTCATCCATCCCATCACTTCTCCACAGATACACAATGATTTAAAGTGCTGCAGTGTACTTTACCAGCTGCTTAATACCCACGTTCAATCTCCAGGAAACTGGTTTTCCAACATTTGCAATGACATATCCTTGATTCTTCAAATATTTCTTGCTGTGCTGCTGTTATCACATTCAAAAATTACTTATTTAAAGCATTATCTCATAGCACATTTTTGACTACTTAGATGTCATGCTACTGTTTGTCAGAAGAAAGTCTGCTTTCCAAAAGTTGACACTAAACTATTATTAAAGTATGAAATAGTCTTGAGTGATATTTGGGTTTTTACACATTGCAACAAGGGTTGTGGGCACTTTAATAATATCAAAGACCTAGTTAAAACTATATTTGAACTCAATTCCATCATGATATGAGAGAACCATATACTTTGTCAGAATTTATAGTTATGCGACTGAGCAACGGCTAATTTAGTCCTGGTCGTCCATCTTATTTGACAAAAAAAACAAAACAACAACCCTTTTTTACACAGCCATGAACTCTGACACCATTAAAACTCCTCTGTGTCTCTCTAAAGTGTTTTTGCAGATAAGTGGAAATGGATACTGTTTTCTTCCCCCACCACATCTCTTTTCCACTACCTCACCCAAGCTGAGCTGTTTCACAGGGATCTCAGTCACCTTGAGGCAGACCAGCAAACATTATGACGGCCACATTTGGAATAGTGTCAAACATATGCCAAGAAACATGCTGGGCATTAGCTGCCATAGGCCTCGTTTCATCAAACATATTTATCTTGATGACACACTCCACCATCTTGATTGCATTATTAGCTCTCTGTTGTCCTTGAGGTCCAGTGAGCAGCATGCTTCTATTGGCTTGGGCCCCTGCACTAATAAGCCAGTCGTAATGTTAGCATTCTGCAGAGCTCACACCCACACTGCAGGAAAAGGGCTCATTCTCTCTCTCCTTCTCACTGTGAGCCACTTGACAGCGTTCACTCTGAATGAGGTGCCCCGTCAGTTCACCATCTGCGCTGGGCAAATTAAAAACTGTACACCGGGGGGTGTTTGGCCCTGTCACCTCGGACAATAGCTCCAGGACATCATCATTACTTCAATTTAGCAACATTTAAGTACACTGTTATTCTGAAAGCGCATGAGGTAATATCATTTGTCCTATTCTACTGGTGATAAAGTATAAAAATGCACATTATACAACAGAGGAACATTTGATTACCTACACAGTCATGCATTTGTCTCGTGCCCTTCCCTCTGCTGGCTGCAATTGTTTGGGTGACAGGGAAGTGGAAGAAAGAAAACGTCCTTGCCTTTGGTGTGCTTCTGAACAGAGAATGGAGCCCCCGTGTGACAACAGCTTTGTTCGGCATATGGGGTGTTTTATTGTCTAGGAAAGCTGATAATTGATCTTCAGTGCAGAGACTTAAAAGGCTTTTTGTGTGAATCAGCTAACAAAAAAGACAAAAAAAAACAACAGACAGAATCTGACTGCATGTTCAGAACTTCAAACAACGCAGTGGAGCACTGGGGTGGCGAGAGCCCCACAGGATTAAGCAGTAGGGCTGCTCATCAAGTATTGCTACCGACTGAGTGGTAATTCTTCCAGCAGAGAGGTTTTACTTGCTACTGAGGCACAGAGAGACTGTGAAAGTCCAGGGTGAAGCCTCTGGCAGACAAAGTGGCCTCTGTTCTGTGCAAGAGAATGGGGGATGCAGCATGGATGGTTCTGCTGAGCCGTAATGGCCGCCATCTTCCAGCATGATGGGCTCAGTGTT
The DNA here is from genome assembly GCA_032362345.1 of Sandelia bainsii. Classification (NCBI taxonomy): domain Eukaryota; kingdom Metazoa; phylum Chordata; class Actinopteri; order Anabantiformes; family Anabantidae; genus Sandelia; species Sandelia bainsii. The sequence goes on along the minus strand of JAUMHL010000009.1, from coordinate 2,927,485 downwards.
GATACTAATCACTTTGTTGGATCAACGACTGCCAGTAGGTCCCCTGTGTCCCAATTTGTTCAGTGACAAAGGGATCTGACTTTGAGAAGCCTTAAAAACTCTTCAGAAAGTTGAGGCGGGTGCTTTAGTTGAGTAGATTAAAGTGAATGAGCCTGGCCAACAGCTATCTCATTGAAAATGACTAGTTTTGAATGTTGCAGTGCTAGATAATTGTCCCAACACCACCACCTCAATCTTTTGTGAGAAGTAGCCAGCTTGGCTGCATTTCTATTTCTATTCCGGCCATGCCAGGGGCTGCGCGGTGTGGCCGGCGGGGGAGTAATGGGACGTGACAGGGATGATGATCCTTCTTGATACAGGGCATTAGGCAGCCTGGCTAGCGGAGCTCCTGGTCCATCAAAGGAGTGATGCTTCAGACAATGGCTTCAATGTTTAAGCCGTCAGCCTGACTGAGAGGGAGAGGTGGCACCGGCCATTCAGCTGCTTCATTATGAGTAACCTCCCAAGATGTAGAGTGAAGAAACATTTACTTTGAGGCAGATAACTATCTAAGAGGATCAGATTTATTCCAAGTATCTTTATCTTTATCTTGTGTACTTGCTGAACCTACATGCTCACAATTTACCAAAAAACAAGAAACTATAACTGACATGCTCATAAATGGTTTATATAACCTTTAGGCTTGTTTACAGTCTGGACATTCACTGCTTGTGTGGTTTCCATTAATGATAACACAGTATCAGAGAATGTCTTTTGTTATTAATGTTGTGGGGATAATTGTTAACATAGCTGAAATTAAACCTGTGTTGCAAAATAAAGAATAAGACATCAATTCACATTAACTGTGGAACATTGCTGCTGATGGACAAAGAACAGTTGTCACAAGAATCAAAACATCCTTTTCGGTATCCTACAGTGTTCAGTTATTTAGCCTTTAGCCTGTCTGTGCTCAAATGAGCCAGTTAAGTCAAAATGTAAAGACATGTCCACTGACCATACGCTGAATCAAGTGCTGTGTTTTGCTTGCGAGTGGTTGCCAGGACATCTGGAGAAGAGAAACAGAAAACATCATAATGGAATGTGGCTGTTATTAGTTGATATTCCTGGTTTCTAGGCTATAATCTATTCATTTGTAATGTGAGATGTGTATTGTTGATTCTGTCCTGTTTGCTGTTCTCATCACATCCCAGACACATGCGAAAGAGCTATAAATAACTAAAATGTCTCACCATGGCAGGTATCAGGGTGCTGGAGGTATCCGTTCACCACATCCTGTTCAAATCCACCTCTGAAGAGAAACACATACACGCACACACACACACATCAACAAAGACAAAAGAACATCAGTAAATTTGCACTGATCCAGTTCACTGAGGGTCCATTTTTAACAAAGAACCTCACTGAGTTTTCCAAAAACTGGCTTTGTTGAGGAGGTCTGCTTGGAGACAGGAAGATAAGTGCACCGTAACAAAATTAAATTTGTTTGTGTCTGGCTGACTGAGGTCAAAGTGTCTGTGTGTCCTATTTGTTGCTGGGACACAGACGCAGCTGGACCTGAAGGGAAAAATCCACTCTTGGATCTTCTTACAAGGTTGTATATCATCAGTTTTGTGACATTCAGCAGAAAAGTGATGAAAAGTTGTAATTTACTTTTGTGTGTCCTGACTTTTCCTTAACCTAACTCCCTTGGTTGTACTTCAGTTAGTTATTTGCTACAAGTTTTGTATCAGGGCTCCTCTGTTCACAACTAGCACTTTCTGTGGTTGCACTGTAATTTAGTCTACTGAGGCTTCTCCTGGTGAAATTGACACCCACAGTTTGCCTGCTCTGCAATGAATGTCTCACTGTATGATTGTTCAATGTCAGTAAAAACAGAGTAGAAGGAAGTGTGGTGATCCGGAGCAACTGATGCCAAAACCTGTCATTTAGCAGTGATTGCATGGGGTGCCATCTATATTTGGTCCACTGTCTGGAATTATACACAAACTACACTAAAAAATATAACAAATGTTGAATGAGTGTTATTGTATAAGCAGTTTTTTAAGCATTTGATTTGATTTCAAGAAAGGAACATAAGAAAAAGACTTTATTGCCTAAGTCATGCAAGAACATCGTGACTAAATACTGAATATTTATTTTTTGAGGTCTCTGTTTTATGTACAGTATGGACAAGTTACCTTTCTAGACACATCTGTGCAAATACATTGTAACTTTTGATTGTATGTAATTAAATTAACTTGACAACTCAAAAACTGAAACAACAGCGAAATTGTGTCTAATAAATAATTCATAATATGTTTTACTTAGCAATTTCTGCCATGCTGAACTTGTTGCTGTGCAATCCAAATCCTATCAATTTGCTTTCTGAACTGCTTCTCCAAACTGGAAAGAAAACTGATCTGACAATTATTGATTTTCTGCTGCTCTGATGAAAATGCGCCCACAATTGATACGCTGCTCTCCTCCAATAAAGGGCATCAGCTTCGAGTCAATCTGAAATCAAAGAATCATCCAAGTCGACTCAGAGGAAGCGCTTCAAGCCGAGCGGAGCTTTGCATCGACGCCAACAATGCTCCCACATGTTGTAATGAACTAAACAAAATAGACAAGGGCTGATATGCCTGCACAAGCACAAGAGGAACCAAGCAGAAACACCTTGTGCAGGCATACGTACGCCTACTCTGTAAAACAAACCAATTAGTTCCTTATACAGTATGACAAACACAAACCTACATCTCTCAAACTGCTTTCCAGCATCCATCTATAATTAGCAAGCAAACTCTTCACAATCAAGCTACACAGTCACAAGACAAACACATTTTGTCTTGCACATAAATTTTTACATTTCTGTCTAGAGACTCACAATCCTCAACACAATGAAGACTTTTCAGCTCCTGACGGAAACAATAGATGTCTAAATTGGAGGCAGAAGCCAGTACACAACCAGACAAAAAAAAGAACTCAGCACCGAGGAAAAAAAAGTTAAAAGAATTAATATCCTCAAATTTGTCAGTATGTGTTAAAGTTCGCAGTCAACTGTCAGGTTTAGGGTTTTACATTGGTGAAATCTGCTGTGAGGAGGCTGCTTAGTGCATAGATACCTGGAGCACTACATTACACCATCTGTTACACACTACTTTGTTCTATTACAGTAAGTTCCTTTACGTGTGTTGCAAAAGGAGGGGGGCAAATTTACGACTATCAAGCTGATACCCAGTGTTTCATGTGGAGATAAACAAGAGTTTCAAGAGTCTTAAGAGAGAACTTAAAAAAATGAAAATCTATATCTTTAGAGGATGTATTTTCACAGCTTGAGAGCAGTTGCTGTGTTTGACGTCACACTGTATTGTCTAATCACATTTACAGCAAGCTTGTGTTCTTTGGCATGAATCTTAGCAAAAAGCTTTGTTTTCTGAAGTTTATATTCCAGTTGTTTAAAGCACCAGTTGGGTCTAGTTGTGAACTATTATTAAAGTTGCATGTCTAAAGGTTGTGACCAGTTCAACTGATGAATGATTGTTCCCTCTCATCTTCTTGTATCCATAATTTTTTTAAATGTCAGAAGAGCTAAATTATCCAGTAATTATGAGTTAAAAGAAAAACTCAGTGGAAATGGCAAAAGTGTAAAAAAACAAATAAAAAGTTGAGGTGAGGTGGTAAAATTGCTGTACTGCAAAAATAGCAGTGGCTGATGGATACAGATCTTTCAAAAGCACCTTGATCTAGCAGCACCTGCCTCTGCTTCTCCTGTAGATGGAACATTCACGTCATTACCGTGCTGTAACTCACCTCATCTCCACCAGGAAAAACGAGACAACTCAAAGATCAAGAGTGTTGGGGGGGCAAGCAACGACGGCGCGGCTCATTTCAATCCAAATGTACGCTGCTGTTGCATGTCAGCCCTCTCTACTACTACAACTGATCTAAAACCCACAGTCTATGTGGCTCAGAGGAGACAAATTAATTTATAAAAAAAACTAACAAATGTCATCTTGGGTTGAAATCAGCTTTAAAATGCTGCCATGTTTCAGAGCTCAATTAATAACGTGCTATAATTCAAAATTTAATTTAAAAAAATTATCCGCTGACGTGAAACACTGCACATACATCATTTTGCACAATGAACGTCGAATGTGGCTAACAGTCAATTAACAATAAGCAAAATACATTTTTGAGAGAAGGCCAACTTGTATAACCCTGTATACTGAAGTGAACAAAAGCCTATAAACAGAGTTTAGTTAACTAGTAAGCTGACGGGTCACCTTTACGTTTGAAAAAACATGCCAGACTTGTCGACACCCTTCACCATAATTGACCTTCTGTGGTGTTCATGCACATGAATAAACAGCTGAACGCCACCATCAGGCAACAAATCATTTTGTTCTGCTTTTCAAACACAAGAAACTGCCGGCCGTCTGCTTTTACTCAGACTTGTTTGAACCCAGTCTAGGTTCATATCCTGCAGCTCTCTCTGCAACACTCTTACCATTATTTAGAACAAGATGAGCTGGGATTTGAGTTTTCAGTCGACATATTAATGGGATTATTCTCCACAGCTGTCTTTTCATCTGGTTTGTGGGGGGTTTGATGATTGTCTTTGTGATTAGTCTTTGTGTAGCATAACTTTGTTAAAAAGAGCTTTGTCCTCAGTGGCACAATATTTTTTAGGGGTTGGGACACCCCAGTCAACGGTCGGCTTTGGGGTCACTGGCAAGCGTTTGTTGGGGTAGTTTTGTTGCGTGTCTGAACCAGTCTTCTTCTGCTTTCCCTTTTGAATGACAAATACAGACTACTGCCACCTGCTGGTACAGAGAGTTATATGTCCTCGTGCCACTTTTTGGCCCAGATGAAGGCAACGTGAGGCGAGGCTGCAGACGGTCCAAGTTGTCTCTAGTTCTTTGACACCATCTTGGTGCGACGCAGCCTTTAAGGTACCCTTGGGCTAGCAGCTGTCGCACGCAGGTCTTTTTGTAGAGTTTAACAATACAAAAATATAAGAATATCACCAGTCTTATCTTGAAAAGTCATTTTATACCTCCTACGCAGCTGCTTGACCTGCTTTTTTCCTTCCAGTATCTCTATGCATCCTCTGTCCTTGGCTCTCTTTTGTTTTGGCACAGTGATAGTGTTCAATGCATTATGGATGACACACAAACTAAAACATCCAGAAACTGTATCAAGTAAAGCTGTCCAGTCAAACAGTCTTTCAATGTGGGACACAAAGACAGGAAGAGGTCTGTGAATCCTCTTTGCGCTCCTATCTTCTGGATCAGCCACAAAGCAGTCGTTAAAATGTATGCCACCTCTGGATGACAAAGGACTGAAGGAATTCATGAAAGCAGAGAGGAGACTGTGAGAAAGAGCCAGACAGAGAGGAAGAGGTCCCAGGAGGTGGATGACTTTTGAGCTGCTTCATCTCAAACTCCATTCAGGCTCTTTCTGCTCCTGCCTGATTCACATCAGTTCATCCTTCTCCCATTCTATCTATACACCTTAATGATTCCCTTTCACCAGATGTTGCCCACCTCCTTTCAATTATCTGTTTATATATATATAAAATCTATCACTTAATGCAGGTCCAAAGTCTGATGATTTAGAGCCACACATACAGCCTGCATAGACCATTTCTTGAACAGAAAAAACTTAAATGAAAAACAGATGTCCTGCACTTTGGAATCAGATTAATTCAATCCACTCACCTCTTCCTCCCACTTTCTCTCCTTTTTGTTTTTCTTCACTTTTCCCTCCTTAACGTTTCACTTATAAAACACCTTTAGTCTCTTATTTTTGGTTTTTTACTTCATCTCCCGCCCTTTCCTCTGATTTCCTTTGTTCTTTTACATACTTACTCCATAATTTTCTCTCTCTCTCTGGCAGGGGGCTGATAGTCGAGTCTGGACAGAATATTTTTGGCTGATCTCTCTCAGGTTCTTCATCGTGAGCACTAAACACAAACTCATAAATCAAACCTCAGCTCAGCGTTCCCCTCCAGCATGCGGCCACATTGGCACTTCCTCTCTCACCATTAGAATATTAGAAGTACAGTGGGATGTGCTGCTAGTGACGGCTACTGTGCTAAGTACTAACCACAAACCACATACTAATCCTAATCTTATCGGTGTAGTTATGTCCATTCCTAAAACCCACTCCTTAAAGTCACAACAAAATTAAACAAATTTTATTTTCCTTTTCTTTCCTGCCTTATTACACATATTTGCTAACAGACTAAAACATATTTTCTATGAAAATCTCATTACTTTTACTTCTTTGAAAGAAGTGCCTCTTTAATGATGATCTTGGTGTGTACAGAGAGGCCTAAATAAAGCTCCAACCAAAGGTTTACATAGATTTCTAAACAATGTTGAAATTAGATCTTGTTTTGAGCTAATTAAATGGCCCCCGTCTTCAACAGCGCTCAAAATATCTCCTCATCACAGCAGATTAATCACGTTACCTCTTTGGCTGCAAAAACAAAAATGTTATTGAAAACTGCCTAAACTGTCCTGAAAAGAATAGAATGTCTGGCTCTGTTCAAACATAGTAAAAGAAGGCAACCATCAACCTCTACAGATTATTAAATAATATGTCATATCATTATTATTGAAACTCTACAAGTGAAGAGTAAAAAATACATGGGTTATGTGTGCCAGACAGCCCAATGTTTCTAGTCTCAATGCTAAAATGTTTGGCAATACAAGACTAAGAAACTGGAAAGAAAGCCTATTTTCTAAAATGAACTATCCCTTTAAATAAAAAAAACAAAAAAACAAATAAAAGCTCACTATATGACTGAAACAAAAGATGGAACGATTTAAGTACAAGAGCCCAAATATAAAACTGTCAAATATACAAATATAAGCAGGGACACAGCAACACGCATCTAGAAGGAAAAAAAAATTCTATTAGCCTCTGTCCGTGTGAGGGCAGGGAAAATAATAAGTCTGGGTGGCCATGCAGACGATATGCAATGATTCCAAGTCTGCACATTTCCAGTCATCAAAATAATCTATTGGAAGCCAGTAGACAGTGGAAGCGGTGCTCGGTGTGTATGTGTGTGTGTGTGAGTGAGTGTGAGAGAGTGTGAGAGAGAGAGAGAGAGAGAGAGAGAGAGAGAGAGAGAGAG
>JAUMHL010000009.1:2900801-2920262 GCA_032362345.1 Sandelia bainsii | reverse complement strand
GAGAGAGAGAGAGAGAGAGAGAGAGAGAGAGAGAGAGAGAGAGAGAGAGAGAGAGAGAGAGAGAGAGAGGGGGAGAGGCCAGGTAAGTGTACACTCACTCAGTTTACAACCAATGTACATAGAGGCAATAGAGTGAAAAAGAAAAAAACACCTGTGGTGGTGATTTAGCAGCAGGTTGTACATCAACCACACAGGGACATGCAAAGTCCTTGACTGTCAGGAGGCACATAGAAGGAGAAAATAGTACCTTTAACTGCTTCTACTCCTCCTCCTCCACTCTTTACTGCATCCATCTGTCCATCCAACCACCTATCCATCTTTCTTCCTCATTTTGCAGACCGTGTGGTGATTGAAACACATGCAGCGGAACATTATGTTTGATTTTATGACACAGGCTTTGACTGAGAGAGAAAGAGGCTCCTCACCCCCCCCCTTTTGGTGCATTAACCCGATTCTTGCTTCTCTACATCGAATAGCAAATCAAATCATTTAAAAAAAAAAAAAAAATTATTACATTATTTATTTATTATTGTTAATAATTTTGTTAATTTTTAACCTTTAATTCCTTCAAGTATAATATTACTTGTCTCATTTATTAAAAAATAATTAATAAATAATCATCGGTTGACAGTGACACTGCTAAGATGTTAAACAAAAAGAACCTCAGAGTCTAAACTGCAACCCACATTAGCTTTTTAGATAATGTCCCTTTCTTATCTACACGCATGGACAGCATCTTGGCCTGCTCCTTGGCTTGCTGAATGAGCGACCAAGCAAACAACCAGGGAAAGGTGCACAGATAACGTCAGTGTATAGGTCAAATACAGTAACTAATGAGCTAGTCAGCTGCAGCACATTAAACAGCACAAAAACCTACCTAAAAATGTCAAGATTCAACAGTTCAGATGCTAAATTTTGTGCTCCTTATTTTTTTGAACACCACTGATAATCACATTGTTATACACTGCACAGTGTAAGTCTGTGTGCCAGGCAGCTGTCCTCACTCATCTTAAATTCAAACTGGAACCCACAAAGCCACACATACAAGTACACAAAGTCACGCAGACCCTTCACTTGCTACCACAAGCTGCAGGTATCAAATTTTTTCCTTCCTGCTCAAATTTTTTTTTTACGAGCGACTTAAATCTTTTGTATTTTTCTGACTAATTGAATGACTGACGACATTCTCAATGCAGGTGACATTCTGCACTGCACCCACACTCACAGAAACAAAAATCTGCAGGTTGTCATTTGCCACAAGTAAAACATGATGGATACATGGTGTGGGTCTTAAATGGGATCAGTGAAGTCTTCTAGAGAAAAATAAAAAATGCTGGTCAGATATTCATCAGGTCGATGTTGCTCACTTGTCTAACTGCAGATTAGCAATTGAATATCAAGAGTGTGTCGCCCCGGCAGATCCCGTTTATCTGCATGGCAACAACTGTCTTGAGAAGCATGAGGAGATTTGAAAATTATTTTCTGCTTCTGCTTGGCTACACATTATTAACCAAGTTAGAATGTGTCCACTGTGACTGTGAGTTAGAGAACTAATAATGTTTTTATATAGCTAAATTCACCAATGTGCTTTTAGACTGACCAAACGCCACAGTGGCTGATCTCCCCAATTAGTACAACTTTGTCCGGGGAAGAATAAACGGCTGAAACCTCCTGCTGGGGTGTTTGATTACAACGCAAATCTGTACACTTTTCTCCCTTAGTAATTAATGAGTGGAGCCCTCTCTGTTAAAAAGGGAAATCAACAATGAATCACATCACGGAGGAAATTCTTGCTACTAAGCAATGTATATTTTGAACGATGAGGAGAAACAGTGGCTGTAAAACACTGTTACAGTCCACGATATGAACACAAATCTAAACCATAATTGTGCCGAAACAAACCACTTTGGAAACACAAGCTGCAAAAACAGACGTGTTTAAAAATGTTTTAAAAGATGCAAGTGACTGTAAGATTTTCCTCTCAACACCAATTGCTTGAGTCATAACAGTAAAAACACATGGTAATGTTAGAATCTGGTGATTTTTGAGCATGAACTTAAAAGGAACAAGATGCAGCAGTGGAACTTTGCTTTTTACATTACTTGTAAAAGTCACTTTCAATAAAAGCTTTGGCCAAATGACTACATGTAAATGTAAGCAGCTTTTACCAATTTTAAAGTCAACATTCATTTAACACTGATGCAATGGTAATTGTGGTGACATCTCTCAGACTCCTCTTCAACTATGAACTGGAGCTTTTTACTGACTGTTTGTGCGTGTGTATGAGTGTCTGTATGACTTACTTGAAACCAGGTGAGACTGTGGCACAGCTGCCTGACTTCAGCCAAATGCAGTAAGGGTCCCGTGAAGATAGACAGCTCCTGCACAGGAGACAGATAGACAAACGGTCTGTGATGGAAGAAACTGTTGAGATTAGTGGGTACAAAGAACGCTGAGCTTTATGTGTAGAACTGTGGAATCAACCATATGACAGAAAATTTTGTGTCCCATTAAACTGAAGATAACTGAAGATAAAATAACTGCATTTTTATTTTCACTGTCTATGATGTGTGTATCTAAATCTTTACAAGTTTTCATGCAACTACTTTGACAGACAAAACTGGTCTGATATGAGATGTGGTATATAGCCGAGTGATTTTAAGACTGGACGCTAAGACGTTTAGCAACATGCACATGATCATTTCATCTTATTTTAACGAATAAAACAAGTTTGCTAAAGTTCAGCCACAAACACTGACTAACAAGTATTCTGACATGACTGCAGTATAACAGCAATGAATGCAAGTAATTATATAAAGAGACAGAGCAAAGATGGCAGTCGTGATTAGAGTTAGGCCTGCGGACTTGTTTTTGTTGAAGGGATTAAAAACAGAGCTTGCTTTGTACTCTTCTAAGTCTCCTACAAGTTTTAAAGTCCCAAGCCATAATTGGTTTCACCACAGTATACACGTGTATGTATATATGTTAAGTATATACAAGTATCTACACAAACATAATGGAAAAGCTGCTCTTGAAACTGATCATAACTGAGAAAAGTACATTTACTAATCAAGACTCACATTTGAAAATGTGAAAGTGGTTGGCAGGTTGTTACTCTTTATTAACTTTGCTGTAATAAATGTCAATTATGATAAATAAAGTAGTTTCCAAATCTTGTGTACTGATGTTTAATGGTGGCTAAATGCCCCTCTTTTTTTTTTTTTTTTTTTTACACATGCCTACTGAACCTTTCATCCAAGATCATTGCAGGCCACTAACACACACTGAAAGCTTACAGTCCAGTCATAGTGACTGGTCCTAAATTATGTTATTCAGATAAACCGCCAGTGCTTTACCACGTCTCATGTTAGCAGTCAGCAGACAATCACAGTTGGCCTAGTAAGAGAATAACACGCAAGGTGGAACCGTTAACTTTCTCCCTTTAAGGCAGTGAGCATTAGCCACCATCTACAGCTCTTAGCCACAATTTTCTCTGCTTTGAGAGCCACACGTCAGTTTTGATGATTAAGCTCATCCACTGATCTCCTGTCTGTCCCTCTGCCTCACCTTTGATTTGAGCTTAGTTTATAATCCTGCACTCGGGAATCAGTTGCATGATCCTTTTTGGACTTTATGCTGCCACGGCCCTGACAGAATTACATATAATAAACAATATTTTTCCTTGCTGCAGAACATGCAGCAGGTCACCCAGCGGCACCAGTATAATGAGCACAAAGCACGCAGTGTCAAAAGAATGACACCAAACAAGAATAATGTTTACCTGCTGCCTATCAGCAGCCACTTTGGAGATGTTTTAGTCTGTTATGTTGAATGATGCCACCAGTGGTTGAAGTAAACAAAAACAAAAATGTGAGCAGATTGCTGGTGGTGGTGCAGCGTCATGTCAAACCAAACCATTTGATGGCAGTCGAGAAACAACTTTTAATACGTTTCAAGAACTTCTGTCACTTGTTTTATATATCTAAAATTATTTACAACTATCTAAACTGAGTGTACAGGTGGTACGTTGCCTAAACTACCCTTAGTCTTAAAAACATTCCCACATCAGTGTGTCACTCTCAGACAGAACAGAGGGAAATCAAACTAGAAGCCTACGCCTGCAGCTGGGAACTGACTTTCAATGTTTGTTTCCATGTGACACAGTTACGCACACAGTGTATTTATGCTAGTTTCAATTTTCTTTTTTTTCTCATGGAAGAAAAAACAATGAGAACACCCACTACCACCTAACCTGAGGATGTCACAGAAATATGTAACGCATCCAGACTAACTTACTGCTTATGATAACATGAAGTTGTTGAAAAATAATAAATATGAAATACATTATTGCACTCCAGAACAATCCATAGAAGCATCTGATCGGACGCTTTGTCAACACATTCAAACACTCAAACTTCTATGTCACAGCATTCCTGCATTTCCTTCAACAGAAGGAAACAGTCATGACTCAAACACCTTGTCAGATAAACACATATTTCATGCTGCTGTTTTTCTTGGGACAACACATCATGTGTTTAACACTGACATAGTGAAGTTCATTAAGTTTGTTGAGACTGTCAAGAGGTTTTGATACAGATCAACACTGTCTTCAACTTCAGGTGTAGGTTACTGACGTTTCAAAACAGGAAGTAGAACATCCAAACTAAAGAGTGGAATATACATTTACTTTTTCTCAACAAAATTCTGAACCTTTATTTTTTTCTTTTGTTCTCACAAAGCGTCTCAGACTGAGGACCTCTGGGCATCAAGGTCCTAAAATGACTCTCACCACTATGTGTGGCTGCCAATATATGACACTGCATAGTGCAGCTCTAATGAATTATTCACACACAATAGCCATGAGGTATATATGCATCTCTCTCCCCATTCTGCCTCCCTTCTCCGTCTCTCAGTTACATGACAGGAATGAACTTTAGCACTGAAGCTCTATGGGAAAAGAAGCTGACCGTGTCCAGCTCCGGTTTTGGTACAGACACACTTTGCAAAGTTATTTATTCTTTGTGTGATGTTCTCATATGCGCGGTTTATATATGACATGTTTGTGTGTGTCCCTTGTTACTCTTTAAAACTTCAGACTTTTCTTCTGCCTCGTACTCTGTCACGCTGTGGTGAACACATAGGTGTGTGTTTGTTAGCCTGCAGCTACAGTGAGTAAGGAACATCCATTAGCCGTTGAGGGGAGAAGGGATTTATTCAGCTTCTGAGGCTGAGACTCATAACTTCCAGCTGTCATTTAGCCAGCATCCTGGGAATAACGATGCTGACTTACTGGAGACGGTTTCAGCTAATGTGATGATACGTTTATAATTAAATTTATGTTTTTTTCTAGAAAATAAAAGTGTTACAGACCAATTTGTTAGGGCTTTGCTCTTATTTTCATAGAACTGACCATCATTCCTATTGGTAATAATAAAAACGATGTTTTAACTGTTTAATTGTGACAATCCTGTGGTGACATCTCTGCAATATGTTACTCCAGTTATTTGGAAGAGAAAATGAAACAATAAAATGACCCGAACTGTCACCTGTAAACATCCATCACAGTTTACAGGTTGTGTTCCTGGTTCCTGATTTTGACCTTCCACTTCCAGTTTTACTTCCAAATAAAAAAGGTCCGAGAAGAAAAGAACGGCACCAGTGGTTTCAGTCCTAAAGTTCCTACAATCACATATAAGCCTTATGGCAGCTGCAGGAATTACAACTCTTATCTGTCAAAAGTGGAAATAATGTGATGTTTTTCTTTTCTATTGGTCTGACTGCTTGTGTGTCTTTTACCTTTTGAACGTTGATGTCTCAAGTGTAATAAATTAAGAGTTACAACGTCTGTGATGACCAAAACTAGAGAAATCAAGTTGTGTTAAACTGGAATTACTTGTATTCTTTGAAGCATGGGTGCCTTAAATCAGTACTTTATACAGTAGCTGGCACTCAAAATAATCTTATAGCACATACTCACTAAGTTGAAATGGTTCACAATAAGAAAAATAAATTCAAAAAAGTAAATAAAAGCTGGAGCTGAAAATCCCTACGGACTGTCAGGGTTTGGGGCCTCCTTGCACTCTTATTGTATTTTTTATTAAAACTCCCGTTTTATACAGTTCCTAGGCACGGTTTAAAACATTTTCTGAAACTTAATATTGGCAGCAGGGCCTCGAGTGAAAAAAGAAACCTGACAATACAGACTTCAGTGAGGGAGAGAGAGAGAGACACAGTAAGAAAAATGCAGAGACAGAGAGAAAACAGAGGAAGAAAACAGAGAGACGGAGTAAATCTCATCTGGAGGGAGACGGATTCACTGGTGTGGTAAAGGCGGATATGGCGGCTGAAACTTGACCTCCTGGCCGATGCTGATGAGGCTTACAGGGCCCCTAATCCCAGGATGAGGTGTGCTGTACCTCAAGCCTCTAAAAAGGATCTGGGGATGTAGCTGTTCCATAAGCTTAAGTAAGACAGAACCTCTCCATTTTCTCCCTTTTCCTCCTTCTCTCCTCCAGCTTCAGAGAAACAAAACAAAAAACAAAACAAAAACAGCAGCCACTATTTCTGGCTCCCTGCCGATCAGCTGGATCCAATTTATGACTAAACGACGCTGAGAGCTTCTCCAGGCCTCTGCAATGAGGGTTTAGCATGCTATGGGGGTATATGTATTCCCTGGTGGAGCTGAAGAGAAATCCTTCCTATGGGTTTAAGGGGTTGAAAAAAGGGGGGAAGATGCATGGGGCCAACATTCCTCACAACCCCAAAAATAGAACCTAAAGCTATGGAGCATGTACATTAGCTAAGGCTGCAGACAAAGGGAGACGCTTGAAGGTTCTGCTGTACTCTGCTTAGAAACTTGCTCTAAAAACAATGTCAAGTCTCTCAATGCACCAAGCTTTAGTGTTTTTAACTCACTAATTTAGTGAATACAATTCCAAGAGTCCAGTGTCTGCCTTATATGACCACAGGACTAAACTTATTATAAGTGAGTTTACAGCTGGGGCCTTGTATTATTCAGATATTTTTGTCATGTCATCTAAACCTGTTCCCTTATCATGGTTTGGGGATGGGAAACCTGCATAACGTGTGTGCTTTCATGCATTTGCAGGTAAAGATCACTGTATCACTAACAACCAAGAGTCTTGGTGACACCAGATACTTAACAGCACTTAAACTGAAATGAACACAAAGCAGAAGTCTAAATGAAACAAGGATCTGGCTCAAATAAGAACATATTGAACATTTACAGTAACCAGGATGCTACTGCACATGTATATGTGTTCTCTGATTACCTGTGTAACTTGATTTCTCTGCGTAATCTGGTATTTCCTCGTTTACAAACTGAATTATATAAAACAAATCAGCACGTTTTGGCCATGCTTGCTATTTTAAACAGTATTCTGCTGCTTACTGTTACTTCTGATTAGCATGGCAACAGTAAATCTCAGTGATATACAATTATTATTGCTTCTTATTCTACAATCTGACATGAAGCTCAGGCAGGAATCAGGTCAGACATAACTCAACCCTCTACGTGGCAGCTGCACTGTACTTCCACAGTGCTCAGTTTAATCTTACTCTCACTTACCTCCTAATACCACAGATCACATCAGAGTACCTTTTGGGGAAAAGTGAGCCCAAGCAACTGTATGAACCAGGCAGATAATAGCATAACATTTGCTGTTTGGTAGAGGCTTTTGTCCAAGCTTCTAACAGCATCATGAGTACACACATTTCTTAAATTGGTAGTTTAGGAAGAAATGGATCCTGCTCAAGTTACCTGGAAGTGTTAGTGCCACTTTTCCTCCCTGTGTATCGGGAGGAAAGCCTAAAATCATGGGCTGCAGCACTGCATGCGGTCTCAGTCTACAGGGTGGTTTCGATACTTGTGTTTTTGTGATTTCTGGCTATTTTTCTGCATACCTAAACCTTTTCTAAAGAGCTCGGTTTTTCATCTGTTTTGTCACCCGTTAGCTCCAATTTTCACTCAGACTCAACTGGACCTAGCCCTACAACTACCCTGGATTTTGATGATTGTACTGTTAAAGGCTGTAACTAACAATCAATAATTCAGTCATCTGTTAGATTATTCAGAGAAATTCCCACCTCAAAGCCCAGTGCAATGTCTCCAGGTTGTATATTTTATTAAAGCAACAATTCAAACCCTGGAAATGCTCACATGGGTGAAGGTGGAGGCAGGAAGGTCTCGACATTTACAGTTGATGAATGACAAATTGTTAAATCATTATTAAGTTGTCAATTCATTTCATGTTCATAGATCAATCGTCTCTTTTATTGCACACACAGAGAATAAGACTAGAAGCTGTAAAAGGCGTACAGCTCCTTACTGTGGCAGAGCTACTGCTTTGCTCCACAGGTGACTCACTTTTTGCAGGTGCTGTAGTCGGCGCAGCGGCTGAGCGGCACACGGATCACACAGCTGGAGAAGGCCACAAACAAGGCATGGTGATCCCGGTCCAGCTCAAGACCCAGCACCCTCCTGTCCTCCCCCCGCACGTTGCATCTAGGAACACAGAAAAACACCAACTGTCATGATCAGACATTTTTCATTTTGTTTCATTTAAAAAATAAAATAAGATCAGCGCAGCAGACGGCTGGCACAGTCTGAAAATTATACATGAAGCCGGCTGTGAACCCATAGAGTTAGATTCTGTGCAGTCAGAAAACAAAAGAAGACAGAAAAAAAAAACACATCCCCTCTAGCTGTACAGGGTGATGCAAAGTGTTACAATAGACCAAAGAGTGGGTGGGCAGGACAGATCAAGGCAGAGCACAGAGAGGAGGAGAGAAAGAAAAGAACAGAGGAAATGAACTAAAGATGCTAAGTAAAGGACAAAGACACAAGTTTAAAAAATTGAGAATGTATATACAGAAGAGAAAAAAAAGAGGACACACAATTAAGGAAAGAGATGAAAAGCTTAAACCTGGGGAGATTGTCTGACTTGTTAGGGTTGTAGACGTCGATGTCCTCCAGGAGCTGGGTGCTGAAGGATGCGTTGGTTCCCTCTGTGCTGGCCAGGATTTTGAGCACATGTCCGTTGTCTGAGCCCAGAAAAACCACTGTGTAGTTCTTATACGGCCCCGCAGACGTGTCCACTGCTATCTGGGTCAACTTGAACCTTGATTTGAAGAAAGAAAAAAAAAAGACTTATGACTTATGTACTATAGCATATTAAAACTACTGATATATATGGAAAGGATGGACCATGAAATGAAGATCTTCAAGCTTTAAGCTGACATTTCTGTTCAAACTGATGTAAAATAGAGGGAGATAACAATGGCAAATATTCTTGTTAGCGTCTTAACATTGTTTTACTTTGTCAAAGTCAATTTCCCATAATAAACAAAAACAGTGGGCGAGCACTGAGCTCATTGTATAAAGCATCAGTGTGCAATCAATCACTTCATCTACCAACCCACTGTTCCCTTCCACTGTCGCCTACATCCTTTAATCCCTTCATCCAATTAATTCATCTACCCATCCACCCACAGCCTTTCAATCGATCCATCCTTCCCCGTTGTTTTGCCACTTTCCTCGACACGCTGCTGTCTCTTTTTCGTTTATTTTTTGTTTTCGTATTTATGAGGAGGTCCAGTGAGCTGTTGCTTTATCTGGAGCACCACCCTGCTTCATATTCATCCAGCTCCACACAGTCACACCTGGGAGCTGCCCAGTATCACCACAGCCGTCCGCTGCTGGCTCCACTGGAGCAGCAGAGAATTAAGTGCCATGCTGAAGGGCACCTTGAGTCCAGCGGCTGTTGACACTGGGATAAGCTTTACTCGTTCGTTTGTATTTGAACAAACAAACTTCCTGAAATAAACCCGTTGTATCTTTTGGCATCACATCACTTCTAGATTGTTCTATAAAGGACACCCGCAGAGGCTCCTGTGCCCTCATTTCTCCCCCAGTCCTTCCCAGATGGTTCCCGCGCAGGCTGGTGTGCGTTTACCCACATGGACTTGACTGGCACATCCTCGCAATGACTCTGCAGTATTGCGTGATGCGCTTCTGGTTAGGTTTCATTTATCTAGCTCCTCTCTGGGGAGAGGAGAGACAGATGTGATGTTTTTGGTGCCAGATGTGAAGCGGCGCATGTTTCCCCAGTGTCTGGCTTGCTGTCAGCCTGGCTCTGCTTCAGGATGCATCGGGGAAGCTCCTGTATTTTGTGTGTGTGTGTGTGTGTGTGTGTGTGAGTGTGTGTGAGAGAGAGTGTATCTGAAGTGTATCTGAAGTGTTTACATGCATGTCTGAGGTTTGTCCGAGACCCTAGTGAAACCCTTATCACTGTTTCAGCATGAGTGAATTCTCAAATGTCACACACACACTCGCTCCAGGAAAAGCCCCTCGCTGCGCAGCTCGTCTTTGATGTGGGCTGAGATCGACCACTGCATAAACCTGATGGTTTCTAATGAGGAACAATGTTGTGTGTTCCACCTGAGCTCATTTATCGATACCAATCACTGTCCTGAGTGTGGAAACGTGCGTCCATCCCATTGCTATAGAAAACAGTGAACATCACTTGCACACTAAGTAGTTATATTTTATTTTGAAGGAAATGCTACATTAGCAACATTTGGCCAAGGAGACGTCTGATTATGCTTTAAAATTATGTGTTTAAAGTTGCTAAATGTTTTCAAACTAAAAAATAAAAATAAACGTCTTTTTGGAATCAAGCCACTGTTTTCAGGATGAACAAAAACTATGAATTATTCTGATAAATAGTCACTGAAATAGTTTTCATCTGAAAAATATTTTATTCTGTCAATACAATCTTTGAGTTTTATACTGTTGGTCAGACATAATAATCCATTTGAAGACATCATAAAGATTTTTAGTTTAATAAGCTATTATTGTCATAAAATCATTAGATTTGAAGCCGTTTGTAAATTGTACAATAACTTTAATTTCTGTGTTTTCTTTAACCAAAAATCCAAAATACAGAGAAATTACACAAACTGAGAAAAGCTGGAAGGTAGTATCAGTGAATGTTGAGGTGTTTGTTCTTATTAAACTCTCTAAGCCACTGATTGAATCCCAGAACTGTTGATTAATTTTCGGTTGAGGATCTCAGCATGACCCAATATGTGCGTAAAAAGGCATAAACTCATCTCACTGGCTTTAATTTATGTGATTAGAGTATTAGTACATTATTAAAATTGCAGTAGAAGAAGAAGTTTCTTTCAGCTGCTCCCTTTCAGGGTCGCCACAGAGGATCATCAGCCTCAGCATATTTGATTTGGCAAGAATTTTACGCCAGATGCCCCTCCTGACACAACGCGCCCCATTTATCCAGGCTTGGGACCGGGACGCAAACCACCAACCCTGGGGTTCTTAGACAGTTAGCAATTGCCGACTGCCCTAACTACTCTGCGCCACCGTTCCCGGCCACATTACTAAAATTGCAGTAATAAGTGTAAATACAATTACAACACAACACGCTGGGTTTTACGGTTCCTTCTCAATCCACTGTTTTTAATCTTATGGCTGTTAAAAACACTATTGACACAAGAATGTAGTCTAAACTTCCAAACTTTCATTGAAGCAAATTCCAGACCTGCTGGTGGTACGGGTGAAGTAGGGCCTGTCGTTGACTGAGGGGACGGACTCATCCATTAGCGGGTACGACTTGATGAAAGTCAGGGTCTCGTCGGGAAAGGTGGTGGATGACTTGTAGGCGGCCGCTGAACCTTCACCGGCACAAGATCCGGGCCTGTGCAGCAGCACAGAAAGGAAGAAAAACCATCAGGACTGAATTCAGCTACATGGGCACAGATGTAAAAGAAATGACAGCTGTTTGTTTTTGGGGACGAGCAGGAGGGGAAACAGGTGTCTGCAGTTGTCAGTGCAGAACAATAGTAGCAGCACCTGCAAAAACTCTGTTGCCAGAGGCAGAAAAACATGTTTGTGGAAAGTGACAGTTTGGTATTTAAAGACACGTCGCTTACCTAGGTTTTGGGACTTGCTCCTCTGGAACAGGTGTCCACGCTGACTCACTGTTCCTCTGCTCTTTGAATTTTCCACTGAAAGCCTTCTCGATGTCGTCCATGTAGAATGCACAGACTGCTGAGCCGGTGATGCTGGTGAAGGGGCCACAAAGGAAGTAACACAACCACGAGTGAGAGAAAGGTCAGAATTGTAGAAAAAAGTCCACGCCTGGCACAACCTTTCTTTTAGTCAAGAAGAATTCAGCACGCTGCAATAAAGTCAATGTCCACAAAAATATGACTTTATTTATTGTGTTGATTGTCTCTTATAAAGCAACTTGATGATCTTTAGATGTAAATCTGCCTCAAACACTGTAACACTATAAACGTCTGATAGCATTAGAAATTGTAGTCACATTAGAAATACTACTGGCATGGACAATCAGGCAATGGTGTCAATTTTTCCAGGTCTGCAAACACTGATTATTTTCAGTTAACTGAACAACTGACTGAATGTCTTTTTTTATTTTACAAACTAAGATGAAAGATGTTTATTTTTGTCCAACCAATAGACCACATATATATTTAGTTTAATATCACAGGAAATCAAGGAAACAAACCAATATTTACATTTAAGTGAAGTTTTAGCTAATTAATTTTCTTTATCTAGTCCAGGTTCTTTGCTAAGACACATTTACTTTAATTTCTACCAGGAAAATTTGGTGGTTTAACAAACTGGCTTGAATTGTTATTTACAAAATGTTTATCTAGTATTAACTTGTCTATAATCTGTACATTAAAATGAAGTTTTATTGATACCAAAATCAGGTTTCTCTTTGTACAGTACAAAACATGGTGTGATATGTTAATGCTGGATTTCATGAGATCGGACTAAACAATCCAGAGAAATATGACTGAGTATTTTGTAGTAATTCATTACCACCTCAGCCTTAGCTTGCAAACAAAAAACACAAACCACAATGCTACTGTGAATTGACAATAACTGTGATCCCTGTGTCTTGCCTCACTCACCTGTTGGCCTGTGTGGTAAAGATGCCGAGCACGGCTGGGCGGTGGTTAATTTGCAGCACGTTGGTCAGTGACTGCAGGACATCGAAGTAGAAGAAGGAGTCACCTGGAACAGAGCAGTTCAGTCGGGCTTTGAGAAACGACGTCCAGTACCGTTCCAGCACCCTTGGGGAACCGCCGTTGTCGTTCTTACAAACACGTGCGACTCTGGAGAAAACCACCTGAGGGGAGACAAAAGAGAAATCCCTTTCAGGTTACAAGTCCAATTTATAAAACATGTTTACTACAACATGCCTAACCAGAGCCAACAGGGAATACTGAACAGCAGTTAATAATCTTGTAGGACTGTGGTTTGTGTGGCAAGTGATGCTGTTTGACAACATTCCACTCAGAAACAAAAGTATAGACACCACAAACCACACGCCTGGCGTGTGTCTGGCCTGAAATCCCCCACCTTGCCAAGAGTGGTGTACTCCACTGCAATCTCACTGAAGAAAAAGTACACGTAGTTCCCGTACTCAATAGCGTGGAGGAAATGGGGCTCTGTGGGAGATGAGAAGAAAAGAGGTGTAACAAACATGCTGGCGGTGATGCCTTATTTCCAACATGACAGAGCATTGTGAGCAGGCTGGGAGTGGAGCTGGTAAACACAGATGCTCAACTGAAGAATGGGTCCGAGAGAAAAGCAGGGACAATGTGTTAGGAAATGGCAAATCTGAATTAATAGGATAGGAAAATAAGGAGAAACATTCTTAATCATCATACTGAAATACTGATAATGACAAAAACACTTTCTATCTGCTGAGTCTGCTTCATGAAGTCTGCATCCTTTGGTTTAGATTTTAATACTTAAAAGAGTTTTAGTTCAAAATAACTAAAACTCAAAAGTCTTGGTACACTGGGTTATAAACCAGTTTGGCAATGTTTCTTCACATACAAAAGAGATGGCTATGTTGTTTCTGCAGTGATCTTTATTTTATTTTCATGTAATTGTGGTGCTCATACAGTCCTGGTGTCTGGACGTCAGTTGGGTTTTAGCTGTTACAATTTTCTGTAATTTCAAACATTATGAAAACCTGTAATCCAGTGTTTCTCAACGGGGGCGTTCGAGAGGCACTGGGGGCGAGGCAGTCAAGAGGGGGGGGCGATCAGATGAAATTGGGGGGCGTTGAGTGCCGTTATTCATCAGCACATCATTCACATTAATCACTGTTAATGTAAAATACTTTTCACACATTACAAAGTTTGATTTGGTCTGAATCGGTTTATGAGTTTGTAACATTGTAGCATTTTCGGTTCGGTTATTTTTTTTTCCCCACACAGAGAAAAATCCAAACGTACCAAAATGCGTCGCTTCAAACCACGTCAGAACGCAACAAAACAACTAAAGTAAATCCAGGAAGTAGAGACTGTGTTGTAGATTTCTGCATGTTTCTGTGATATGGGAGAAACAATCACACGATTTATGTTAACGCAGGTCGGTCGTTCACCTGGTGATTGTTTATTACGTTACATCTCTTTTACAATTACCCGACTTATCCGACTTCACGTTTGTCTGCGATTCATCCTGCAGCAGGTTTTGGGTGCATAAACTAAATAAATTTAAAATCTACACATAGTCCACTGCTGTCAATTCATACGATTCATAGCTTTTGGCCCTGTTTTGGTTCATATTCATATTAAACAACGTAACATTAGTAAAAAAAAAAAAAACACACAACAAGACTGTATAAGGTAAAACACAAATGTACAGCTCCCGATGTGTCTGCTGTGGAAGCATGTTTTCTTAACCAAAGTGCGGATTATTTTTTTATTTTATGCTGTCTTAATTTTTTCTGTTATTTATCGCCGTTATTATATTATTACTATTGTTATTATGCTATTCAAGCCTGAGCAAACAGATTTAGCTGTCAGCTAAACACCAGGCACAGGGATCACTGTGAACTTTTCATTTTGTTGATTAATAAACATTTTTAGTTGGATTCTCACAGTTTGGTCTTGTGTTTAAAATCCAAAAGTGCAGCTGACTTTAACATTGTCACACACAGGCCCTTTTTGCAACAACTGCAATTTTATTTATCTGAGACTTGTACAGGCATATGTCTGTTAAATGTGGTGTGTTCAATGGTTGTAAAAAATGTAGGTATAAAATAATTTAAACTTTTTAATCATTTTTTCAGTTTTTATATACATTATAAATAGCCAAGTGCTGGCGTTTTAATGTTCTTCTTTCAAAAGCATTGGGATAACGTAGGGGGGCTTTCACTCAAAAAAGGTTGAGAAACACTGCTGTAATCTGACCTAAACTGAAACAACAACAACTAACGTGGACATATCACAGACTGTATTAAAAACTCATCACCAACCACCTCACAATGTTACAAATGTACGTAAATCTGTTAAACTTTGCAACTTAACATGTTGGATCCTCACCTCGCAGCCATTTGGAGTCGTACTTCACTGTACGCAGGACGGGGCTACTTTCTCCCAGACTTCTGTAAATGACTGCATCGCTAGCCAAGAAGTCAGTCATGGTGGCCGAGTAGAAATCACCACCTGCGAACAAGAAGAAAAAAAGTTAGTGAGATACATTGTCAGAGATCACAATTCCCAAGAATAACCCACTTCTCCTAAGTGTCTATTCTGGTCACAGGTGACTTTTATTGCCCTTTAAAAAGAGTTAGAAGAGAACAAATGTAGAAGAATGAGTCACTTTTAATAACCCCCTGTATGAACTTTGCATAAATGTCAGTGGAAACCTGGCAGGAGTGAGCCTTCACTCTCCCCTGAACTTGAGACAGATGTGTTCACAAAGAAAATCTATCCACAAGTCAGGATCCATCAAAGGCACAAGAGGATATTATTAGTTTACCTATGCTTGAACTGCATTTATATTTCACCTAGAGAGATTTGCAATCATTGTGTTGCAGTTAAAATACACTTCAGTCTATCATTACATTTTAATTTATATTTTTTATCCTGGATCTTTGTGTTCTATTATCATACGCAACAAAGTAAATAACTTACGTGTCTGACTCAGTGCAAATCGTGTATTTTATATCAGTCCTTTTTTCAAAATCGATCTGCATTTATAATGCTTTACCATTCCTTGAGAAGAATGTAACATTGACAAAATGTATTCAAACTGGATGTTAAATTATAAAACACACATACATGATGGGAGTTTTCATTTAGTTGATACATTTGGGGAAAACTTAAATTGCTCCACACACAGAGACAGCTTTTAAACTGATGCATCACCTGGAGAGCTTCTCAGCTGCTAAATGCATTTACAGTCAGGTATAATAATTTTAAAGAGTGAAGAGTTCCTGTTCCTAATGATCCTTCGAAAAAAATAAAATAAACTAAACTCCTCTAAGCCATTTGAAGACCGTTTTATTCACCTGCAAAAAGGCCAACGTTCGACTGGCGGGACTCGAAGGGACATCGAGCCTGTCCCACCACCTCCTCCCCTTCCTGCTCCAGTGTTGACATCTAGGTCAGAGACGACAGCAGCAAAAGAGATTCTTTATAACGCCATACACAGAGCTGTACTGCTAAACCAACTGAAAAAGTGGACATAAAAGACACCTGCAAAGATGAAAAATGCATTACTGTTTACGCTTGTAAACCCGTGAGGTCGCTGCTGCTCTAACTGCAAAATTAATACAATTTTCAGATACGACACAGCAGTGCGTGCATGTGTGTGTGGCAAGTGAAGTGGAGACTAAACACATGCAGACTGGCCTCAATACCTTTTGTAGCAACAAGGTGACACACACACACACACACACACGGTCATGTTTCCATCATTTCAGAAGACATTACATTGATTCAGCACATGGAGACTTTAAAAATAACCATTATTAGCCTAAACTTAACTTTAAGACAACCTTAAGTCTTTACCCTAAAATTTTATGTTTAACGGTATGGGGACTTTTTGTCCCCAAAAGGAAGTTAAATCTCCATATTGTGACAGTGTAAACAGATTTATGTCCACACAACATGAGTTACGCAAGCCGTTAAAAGTCCACTAACTAGTGGTTTGGTTTACATGGCACTCATCTGACACAAGCAGTGTGTGTAACCACTGCTCTCTTGTTTTTTCTGTCAGAGAGCTCAGATGGTGTCTGTGTCTTTCCTGCAGAGCCATCATACATGTGGAGCAGCCATAATAATGTCTGAACTCTTACACAACCTCAGAGTTTCTGCTGTAAATTAAACGTCTGGGTAAGCGTGAGATTTTTTAACGTTTTCAACATCTAAAAATAAAAGAAACTGACTTCCAATAGAACTTTCTTACAGTTGATTAAATCAAAGGTTAATTGTCTCACAGGAGGCACAAGTCTGTTTTTGAAAATGTCAGTGTAGATGAGGTGTAGACGACACTTGTTTTTATTTCCACCTAAGACGAGTGGGTGGTTGGTTAATGTTTCCATATGTGAAAATACGTTCATCCAGTGAAGCAGAAAATAAGTGATCCAAAACCTTACAATAGAGCTTTGCTATATAAACTTTGCATAAATGCCCCAAGGAGCTGCACAAAAATCGCATCACATTCTGCAAGGGATAAATGTTTGCACCACTGAACCTGATGCAATCCCACACAACAGCTCTGCCCTAAATATCACTTATGTGAAGTGTTCAGTTGTTGTTCACACCGAGTCTCTAGTTTGTGTTGTTGTTGAATTGCATTTTATGGCACAAGTGCCACTTTTATTTTATCCATCTCTTGTACAGCATCAAATTTGAGCTTTGGTTTGGTGAAAAGTGTTTTTCACAAAACAAAAACACAAGTGAAGAACAGAAAGTTGCATAGACTAAGTGCTTTTAATGGGTTTTCCAGTTCTGATTTTACCACAGGAAGCAGACGTGCAGGAAAAAGCAAGACCGAGACCAAGATCACGTGACAGCAGGGAACACTGACAAGGTTTGGAAGGGGGGATAATTTTATTCAGCAGACAGCCAGAAATATGATTTATTAAACTGGGGCTGAGGTATTTTTTAAAGATACATTTCAGCACAGTGGACAGAAAAGTCAGTGATTTAAGTGATAAATGGGACAAATACATGGTAATAGAAATAAAGCTGGTTAGAAATCCATTTAGTCTCTAATCAGTAATCACAAGGTTTGTGTTTTGTCTTCAAATTAAATTATATTCTGTTGCAAATCTGATTAGAAATGGAAAAAGTGTTGACTAGACTTCTTGCCTGCAGGATGACATGTTTAGAAGTGATTTGAAGTAATCACAAGATAAAAACAGATCACAGAAGTCAGAGAGAACGGAGGATTCAACAAAACTCTGTATTGACTGCTGGATCGTTACCCCAGTGGCTAGATGAAGACAGATGGATTTGATGCTTCAAGGTTTTGCTTATATCTCAGACGCATCTTGAAGACAGCCTCTCTGTTGTCGACAGACCAGCTGTCTCAGCAGTCTGGTCAGTGACGCTGCGTGCTCATGGCTGGGCATTCATTCATGTCTCTGACACACACACACGCACACACATTCGTCTCTCACTCAATCCGCTGTTGTCCTCCACAGTCCCAGAGACATATTCCGTGATTTGATTTACACTTGGTCCCTCTCTCCCCAGCTGTCTGGATAGTCATCTCTTGTATTTTTTCCAGACTAGGGAAAAAGTAGGGGGTGATGGTGTGTGTGTAGCAAAGAGAATGAATGTGTTTTGGTTACTGTAAATCAGCCTTAAAAAAAATAAAATAAATCATAGTGAGTGTGTTAGAGGGAGACAGTGATGTTTGTATGAAGGTTGGTAAGCAGTTCTTAAAACATTTTAACTTTC
Source organism: Sandelia bainsii (assembly GCA_032362345.1). Classification (NCBI taxonomy): domain Eukaryota; kingdom Metazoa; phylum Chordata; class Actinopteri; order Anabantiformes; family Anabantidae; genus Sandelia; species Sandelia bainsii. The sequence goes on along the minus strand of JAUMHL010000009.1, from coordinate 2,901,479 downwards.
ACCTTTACTCCTGTGTATTAACTTTTGGACTTTGTGGAGCTCAGCATTGAGATTGTGCAGCTCCTTTATGACACCTTAGACTACTTGATCCTGGAAAAGCTGATGTTGTATTGAGTTAATAAGATCCAGAACACAACTGGGCAATAAATCAATACTATTGCATAAAGACTTTTGGTTGAACTGACCATTTCCTACATTTCTCTTCCACAACAGGGTTCTAGTAAAATAGTAGGATCCACTGCATTAAGGGTTTGGACGGTAACACTGCCTCTAATTTCATCATTTTATCATCATAGGACCCAGGTCAGTGTAGCAGGAAAACAAAACAAAACAAAACAAAAAAGATAAATAAATAAAACAAACCTGACATGTAAAGTCTGGTTATTCAGCTCCCCTTTGGAGTTCAGAATACTACACACTGTTTTTGGATGATTTACAGCCTGTGCTGTAGGACCTGTACTCGCTCCTCCTCTATTAGCCTGCTGTGAAACACAGTCCAAACCTGTGATGTCACCTTTGAGACTCCAACACACCATCATGTCAGGTTTTCGTTCGACACATATCAAACTGTGGGAACTTTACCTCTTCACTGTCTTTAAACAAATACACTACTCACAAAAAGTTAGGGATATTTGGCTTTCGGGTGAAATTTATGGAAAATGTAAAAAGTTCACACTA
>JAUMHL010000009.1:2876290-2896420 GCA_032362345.1 Sandelia bainsii | reverse complement strand
CAAAAATAATTTACTGAAATTGTGTAGTTTTCTTCTGCCTCTGCAGTCGATGCTTTTATTTATTTATGCATATATTTTAAACATTAATTTAGTTCCTTGTTGTGCACCCCTACAGTTTTTGCCTGTACAGCCCAGCAGCAGCTTGGAGTAACTTAATTAGCTTTCTAGCCATGTCACAAGTCTTATATTAACATGTCAGACTGGGTCAAGTCCAGCGGATTTGTGAAACTATACATATGTAGGAGTCTGGAGAGAAGATGGAAAAATGTCTTCTCATTTTGTAAATGTGTTAAATCGGTTTAATTACATTTCTTTATATGTTGCAGCATACACGCCGAGATAGGCCAACTGTCATTGAGAATTTCACTCTGATTTTGATGCCTTATTGAAGCCAAAGGGTCCCTGAAACACAATTTATCCCACTTGCCCCTTGTTCTCCTCTTCTTAAGGCTGGTTGTATATTTTAACAGCCAGGTTTTAGTCCAGCAGGCAAATTGCAAACTAGTTGCAAGCGGTGAATTCAATCAGAGTAGTTAGGGTTAGCCCTAACCCTCTTTCAAATATTTGTATCAATAAGCTCAGCTATGAGAACAATGCTAACTTATCAATCTTTTTCTGATCAGTATATGACACACTTAACACCTTGATGTGATTTTAAAACCAGCACTCTTCCCTTAAGGTCCCTGCTAGAAACACCTCCAGTGCAACTTTGTGAAGATCTGACGCAAATCAGTAGGAGTCAGCATTATGGTAATAGGTCCTGCCTTGTCCATGCTTGATTTGGCTTGCTAATAATTACTTATAACCGCCCAGGGCCTGGGTGGTGGGAGATCAGTGAAGGAGAGAATGTGAATGACCAAAATGAAGAGCTGGTTTGAGTGAAGAATGGATCTGTAATGAAGAGGATGCACCATTTTCTGGTGGTATAAGTCAGTTACACACCAACGATACAGCTCAGATTAATGACCGGAATAGGAGAGAGGGAACGTGAAAACAGAATATGGCCACAGTCTTCAATAATTTGTCTTCCAGCAGTCACTCTGGAGGCGGCGATGGCGAGGTGGAGATTTGACTGAATGGCTAAAAAATGCATCATATGATCACACATTCAATATCCAAGTTCTCACATAATATAACTGAAAACAGATCAACACTGTAGCACTCAGAGGTTCCCATGTCTTTCTGCCATAGTCAAATCAATATTTTAGATGCCCTCGACATGGAGTAGTAGCCTTATCTGAATGAATGTCCATGTTTGGCACTAAGCTAAATACAACCAAACAAAAGTCCAGGCCTCTGAGAGCTTTTATTTAAGTACAATGATGTTTGACAAATGAGATTCAGATAGGAGGGAGCATGGTACTTCAAAAGCCACAAGAGCACTGCTCCACTTGTATTGGATATATGTCTGAAGTGAGATTGCCTAACACTTGAATGAAAAGACAGGCAAAGGGTGTAGAGGAAGATAATGAGATACAAGCATACGAGATTTTTCTGGTGAACCACACTGTGTAGTTCAGAAAAACAAGGACAGAATTGCCTTTTAAAGTGTAAAGAGCACTGCCTTGCATTAAACCCTTCTTCAAAACAAGTATAGTATTTGTACATGTGGCATATTACCCATAGCAGAACTCAGTATTGAGTTATGAAAAACATTCATTATTTTTCTCGTATTATATATTTAATAACCACAGAATCAACTATTTAGCATTACTCACAGACAAATGTCTAGTGGCTTGGTAATTCAAAATCGCTACTAGTAGCTCTCAGATTATTGGTATAGATACTGAAGGAGCAGAGGAATCAAACAGTCCCTACTGAACAAGAACCCACCTAGGATGAGAGTTTTTGCATTGAGGACTGGTTCACTTTAGATAGTAAATGGCATGGACAAGCTGCTGCATCATTGATTAATGCAATAATATATAAATGGATACCGACACAAATGTGCATTAACAAAGCTTCAATTGTATGTTGAACCCAGATACTAAAGTTTTACACAGAGGTGACTCTTAATGGAAACAAGGTGAACACTAGAAGACTTTTGAACACTTTTGAGACTTTCCTACCTGCTGTGGGATTATCTGCTCAGATGAAGCGGCAAGATTGATGGCAAACACATGGTCCCTGCAAGAGATGGAGATTCAAGACAACATTAGTGGGGCCATCTCCACATGCTTTTTGTTATATTGGACAATTTGGACAGAAGCTTCTGATCCAACTATTTCACCAGAATCTGCTTTCTCAATAGGTCCAATCGACGCTACTCAACAACAGAGGGTGGAAGGTGGATTAACTGCCAAAGTTTATTTGCTCTTAAGCGTCTGAAAAAGTTTTCCAGCACCAAAAGTTCCAAACTATTGATACAACCCAGGCATGGACTTTTATCCAGCTGTGGGAAATATTAAGTCCATTTAGGTACATTAAGAATCTCCATACCTTTCTGGATTGAGTTCTTGGCAGTGAGAGCACTGCAGTTTGAGACAGAGCCAGAAGCTGTAGCAGAATTTATTTTCCATTGATGAAAGTAAGTAGAGGAGGTACAACCTCATAATGTTTTAGATAATTAACCTACAACATCTTGATCAAAAGGGGAGAAACATGCAATTAGGCTGAAAAAAGCAAAAGAAAAATTGCATAAATGCTGCCAAAACTGCAAACATGAAAGCAGTTTCTTGTTGAGATGCTTTTTGAGATACTACACAATAAAGGTTAAGGTTGGGTTCATTAAAGTCTGACCAGCACTGCAAACAAAAAGAAAAGTTTGTTTTCACAAAAATGTAGGTTTTACTGTTGAGCCTTCTGTAAGTTTAATACAAAACAATTACAGGCGTCACTCAAATAGTTCTAAGAAAAATAATCACACTTTGCTTGAAGTTTTATTTTGCATTTTGTTTGTAGTATCACTTTGCTTTATATGTTTATGACTGTTGAGATCTATTCTATTTCTATTTCTTTTTTTATCTCAATTTTGTTTTAGTTTCAGCAATTGCTAAGCATTGCTACATTAGATCCCGTGTGTTCTTAAATTAATGGGCAAGTAGTGATAACCGACCGAGCGGCAATGTAGAGCATGTGGTTGATCCTCAGCATCCTCTGGAAGTCCAGGCCCAGACGGATGGTGTCATTGTCCGACATGAGTCCCTGGAAACTGGGGTATGGGTATGATGCTGTGCAGGTAAAGAGAAAAAGAAAATGTTCAACTACTCAAAATACCAACGCCTTCTGAGCAAAGATTCAAAAACACACAAGTAATATCTTCCACCTCTTTGAAGTCTTGGTTAACTGAAAAAAACCTTAAATAAATGAGAAATTAAACCATTTACAGGTTTGCAGGTAAGTTTTCTCATTCATTCGTAGATTCATATCTCAGTACTTTTCAGAAACAGTCACTTTCATATTTGCAAAGAGGCAGTAGGACATCACTGGCTAAACATTCACCCACAAGGAATCAACAGCTTAGAAAAATCTTTCCAGTTTAACAAACATTAACTGAAGATTACAATTTGGCCTATTGTGCTGAAAACTCAGTGCAAACACGGTATGCAAATGTGCTCTTGTGGAGGTGGATGAACAGGGGAAAAAATAGCATCCAAACTTGCAAATTAGACGGTCATGTCATAGAAGTCAGTCTGATTTGAATAAATGGCTCCTGTTAAGCATTTCTTAACAGACACGTCTGGGGACTATGCCAAGTGAGAACAAGGAAACAAATCAAAAGCATCTCAATGGAAAGACAGTCTGTCTGGTCAACCCACATTTAAATAGCACTTGTCTATGAGGTCACAAAAGTTCACTCAGTGTTGTCATGAACACTATTTAAATGGCTGTACCTGTCAAAACTGCCCCAGAAAACTATATTACAAATGATACCACAAGGTTAAAAAAGGCAAAAATAAAGATTTTGTGTTACCACAGGCAGATTATGTATACGATTAAATAAACAAAAGCTGTATGTACAAAAACTTGTGAGAGAAGAGGAAGTGGTGCAAAAATATAAAAGCAATATAATTTCGAGTCTATGGCGCACCACAGCAGATTTCTTTCTTCCTCTTCTGCATTTTTATGCCATCTTGCCTTCTACTACTCAAAGAGACTAACACAGTGGATGGAAATCGCAGTTTAAACAATAATAGATGTATCTGTACATTAAATAGCAGAATGACAGCTCGTCAGTACTTGGACATGCCTTGCAAACGTCTTTTAAATTTTTTTTTATCTTTGCTCCAGGCAGAAATAAAATTAGTCTGTTCAATACTGACATGAGGCTGTCTTGCTGTCTTCCACATCACAGAGACTTCCTCTGCAGTTTCCACCGTTTTTTTTTTTTAGCGGGGATTCAGCTCAAGGCCAAGACGCTCTAGATCTGTGAAGTAATGTATTAAGTACCCTCCAGCCTCCCATCTGACCTGGGTTGCTGCTGAATTAGCAATCCTCGCTAGAGATAGACCACAATCTGAAATGAGTCTCTCTACAGGGAGCTGTACGTTCCCCTAACTGCTCGTCTTGAAGCGACTGTTTAAAGATTTAAACGCTTAATGTCTGGCTCAGCGCTGGACCTAGCTTTGCTGTCTGGTGAAGACACTCCCAGTGGCTCAAAGGCCCCCCCCCCCAGCAAGTGAGTATTTCTAATTACTCTTCAGCACTCTAAAATACAAACACCCTTTACAGTTTGAGGAGCAGCTGGAGAACTGCTCAGTGCAAAATCCAGGGGCAGGTCATGGCATCTAGAGTTATTTTAGCATTTTGCCTCTGGAAACAAATGTAACTCTTCTGGGCAAAGACTGAATCAAACTAGAATCTTGCATCCTTGGGCTGCATTCAGACAGCATTGGCACCCTGTCAAAATCCCCCTTTATTCATTTATGACATCAACCCATCAACGTGCTTCCTGAATTAATGCTCCAATGATAAAAGTAATGTCCAGCAAGAGCATTCCACATGGTACTGCATTTACAGCTGCAGCAATTAATCTTCAAAAAATGAATTGGCAACTAGTCTGATAACAGATTCACCATTTACAGTAAGCCATTTTTCAAGCATAAATGACAAATATTTGATAGCTCCATCTCTTAACTGTACAAAGTTGCTGTCATTCCTACTCTTACATTATTCTATCTTTTACTTTTGGACTGCTGATTGGATGAAACAATTTCAAAATTAACAACCTTAAGATCCAAAGAAACTGTGATGGACGATATTTAATACACCACATGATAATAAACTACTTTAAAAAAATTGCTTAATAAGCCTTACAAGACAAACTACATGGTTTCCTGCAGTTTTTATCCAGGATGCTCTGAAAGGAACCATCAATGAGGAAAAATTATTCCAGACTTCCCTAGAAACAGCCTGAGAGAACCAAGCTGTGTCTAATAGCAGTCAAAATGGACATAAATACACTTTTTACCAGGTTGACAGATTTACGTATACGTGAAGCCATTTCTCAGAGGACCAGTTGACGAGGGGTCAAACTTGAGTACCGTAGAGATTTACAGTGAACAGGTGTGAGCTGATAGGCTAGTGTGTGTTTCTTATTCATGCTAACTGTAACATGCGAGTAAAAAGCCAGCTCCAAGCAACATATTGAAAATGTAATTAAAATTTTTTGAATTCTCTTAAACTATAGCTAAATAAGAGTCCAACTTGATTTAGCATAGTGGGTCTGCTGATCGAAGATTCATATGAGCCTAGAGTTCATTTTTGCATGAATAACGTGCATCTTGACACCCATTTCTTACAGCAGACCCATTCAGGTGGAAAGCTTCAGGCCTTGTGTGGAAAGTAGGAAACGATACAGACTTATTTACATGCACATATTGTTTGGATAATTCTAAACCAATCCTTTAGGTTCCACCTAAATATGACAGCTTGATATGTAAGCAGGTCCAGTATAATAATATCTTCCCTTGTATTCAAAAACCTATATCAGTAAAGCCTACTCTGCATTTGGCCTGTCACAAAAAGACTGAGGGGGAGTCATCTGCACACTTCCCAAGAGAAGTAACAACTTGAGTATGATTTTATAGACTTCAGGCTGAAGAAGTACTACGATTCATAATGGACGTATTAGAGAGTTGTGAGAGACCTTGTGCTGCACTGTCACCTGCTGGAACCAGAGGTGACAAATTGCTCTCATTACACCTGGGACGGAGCTCCACATATAGCACTATTAGCGTAGCTATTTCTGCTAATGGTTGCGCTACTCTCTTCCAGATAGATCAATTACAGTGTGTGGGCCATGGTCTCAGCCACCTCTTAAATCTATTATGGGCCATCACATTTAGCTGCCAGGGGCTCTTCTATAGACCTCCCAAGTGATTGGGCGGCAGTGATGGGTCCCTACGGTGGTCTGATGAAGTAGTGTCTTGAGTGTCACAGATGTCAATGATCATCCTCAGTCAAAATCATTTCTTTTAGCTGCTGAACTCTTGAGGTAAGGTGCAGTCACACGTTGGGCTGGATGATATTTTGCCATTAGCCTTTGTGGACTGTGAATGTAAAATCACATCACTGGCATGAGCTACTGATTTATTCTGCCATAATAAAAACGTTATTTGTATCCAAGATGTGCTCCAATTATCAGTTGGAGAGTTTTAATATCTTTCATGACAACCTAAACAAACCAAACTGCATGGGCTGAAGCTCCACTGTTTGTTACCAATGAACAAAATGGGCTAGTTGGGAAAGCACCCAAAGTGATGTCATATCCCTGTTAGTACTGTAATCTTGATTTCATCCACTTCCCACAGCTGGATAGAGAGTTTGTTCTCTTTGGTACAAATTGACATCAAAAGGTTTGCTGTATGTTTAATCTTTAAGTCATTTAGGCAGAATTAAAAGTGATTTAGATACTCAGCATGTGTAGGTAAAAATCCTCATATTTAAAAAAACCCCTGCAAATAAGGTTCAGTAACAGTATCGTTTTGAATCAGACTCTCCATTTTATACAACTGCATCTCAGCTTTAAGTTAACTTGACTTGTGTTTCCACGCATGTTCCTGCCGTTGCTTCCTGAGCGGAAATAGCCTTTTTCACACCAAATCAAGAAAAACACGACTAAAGGAAAAAGAAAATTCTGACAGCTGAATAAACCTCCGCAAATTTACTTGCTGCAAACAGACCTTAAACATATCCACCTCAATAAGCCATGTTCCCTAGTGATGAGATAATACCTAAGTGACTCTACTTTTACATCTATTCCTGTAACAGGGATCACCATGGCAACACAAATTTTGAACTTACATTCTCTGCCCACAATGCTGATTGGTTCAAGGTCTTGGGGGAACGGCGTGGCCCCTGAGGAAAGCCGAGGTAAGAAGGCGGCTAAGGTGAGAGCCAGGATGGCTGGCAGGACAGGTCGAGGCGAGCCGGGCATCAGCCTCATTTTGGCAGAAGAGGAGATCTCACTAGAAACACATGGCCCACAGCAGATTCACCTCCCACCTAAAAAGAGATAATATTATGAGGATTAGAATGGTTATCATATTTGAGCCCCATCAGTGTTGTAGAAAGCATACAGTGAATGCATACTGCTATAACTAGTAATAGAAACGGAACATTTTATTGGGTTTTTAAGAGACTTTCAAATCATGGTACAAATTACACTGCAGCAATGTTTAGAGGTGGCAACTAAGTTCTTATTAACATGCAATGCTTTATGTCAATGCAGAGATGTGACTGAGTGTCTGCTGCACCGCAGAGATGCAAAAGTGCAGACACACACATTAAAAAAATGTAGATGAGTCAGGGAGAACCAGGCACAGGGAGAGAAGTAGCCACAAGCGGGGCAGCAGGCCTTAAAGACCACGTATGCTGTGCTTTAAACTGTAGTGTGAATGTGGCTCACTCACCCAGAACATGCTGGGATGGACTATATCACCCCAAAGATGAAATAATAGAATAATGGACAATATAAATATATAATTTTGTTAGTCAATGTAGTAAGAATTGTTTAATTAGAATAATTACAGAGACAATTAGCAGATGAGCAAAGACAAAGCACACTACGGATCCAAACTTTGTTAACAGAAAAGTCAAAGCTAAAGGTGTTACAAGAGCACAAATGTATCTGACAAGTGAAAACCTGAACAAAAAGAAAAAAGAAACCACATTGACAGCTTATCATGCAAAGAGGATCTACCTCATCCACCTACAGAAATTCCCAGAAACCATTTAATATATTTTCTTAAAAAGGCTGAGTGGTTATCCTGAAATGGTTTAGATAAAAGTTGGAGTTGAGTGTCTGCGTGGGAATAATTAAAAACTGCGCTCATACACAAAGCTGTGACGCTGTTCAAATGTTAATTTCCACATCTGTTTGCTATCTGAGAAAAGAGACAGTGACAGATGGATGGCAGAGGGATTTGTCAAAAGAGACTTTGATGACCTGTGCTCACAGCCAACTTATTAAGGGCAATGTGTCCTCCAAAGATTTCTTACAAGCCCTCCCAAGTTTATGTATAGTGTCACTTGGCAATGAGACTTGGACCACATAGTTTTAAGTGGGAGCAGAAAATTAAGTCAACAGAGACATGAACCATCATCAATATTGATAATAGTCTGCTTCATTTAAATTCAGGGGAGAAAACTGCATTTAGCAATGAGGTCAAGTGATGATCACAACACCATAAATCGAAGGCAGTGGGCGGGTGTCTGCTCATATTTACTTTGGGAATTACAACAGCTTGTGTGGCCCGCATAGGCTATATATGAGGATAATATACCTGATGGATTAGCCTCATATGCCATGATTTGAATGTTTGTTTCTGCCGAGGAGGCCAGCCATTAGAACAAACAGATGATTGCTGTGGTAATATTGCTCCTAGAGACAAATCAATGAGAAAATCCCTTAAAATGTCAAAAATATTCAGGGAAGATGAAAGGACTGAAAGGAATTTGTTCATGTAAATGTTTAAGTTGCCCACAAAACTGCTGTTAAACACCACACAAAGAGTCAGACAACCAACCAAAAACATAACATATTGAGAACTCGACAAACTACACTTAGCTACATTAAGACATTGGTGATGCATGCAGAACAAGACAACCACAGAGAGTATAAGGCTTTGTGCAAGATCAGTCATATAAAATGTAACTCAAGCTAATACCTTTACTACAAGACACACAGAGCATGCAAATAACTTTATCACTATTCTGAGCTGTTGTTGGAGACATTTTGCAAAATCTAATGCATTAAAGTAACAGAGTTCACTTAAGTACACTTAAATACACACCATTGCTGAAGCAATATAATAACAATAATAATAATACACCCCTTTGGCTGTCAGTTGCTGTAGAACCAGTTAGTCTGAATGGTCATGGCCCTGAGTCATTTTCCAGAGAGGAACCACTCAAACAGAAGCTGACTAAGATTAAAGGTCTGTGAAGATGTAAAAACAGATTACTAAGCACTCAGCCTTATTCATATTCAGTCAACAGTGAAGAGACATGCTGTGTCAAGATGTGAGTCTAGTACCTACCTACAAAGTCTAATCAGTTCATATGATCCTGTGCAATCTAAGCAGGGAGTGGACAGCTGATGAGAAGTTGAAGGGAAATAAGCCCCCGCTTATCCCATCCCATGTTTGCTTTCTGTGTTATAGGGCTTGGACCATTTTGGTTTTAATGAACTGAACTTATCAAACCATCTGGGAGACTCTGGCAGTTGTGTCTCTTTGGATATGGGTGTTTGGATGCTCAGACATACTACTGATTATCTGCCCCTTTCATTTAGCCAAAAGCGTTACATACATGGATTGATAAGATGTATGCACTTTGGAGTCTCATGGTCTCTTTCTGGGTTAATGCCCAACGAGATTTAAAAAACAAGAAACAACAAGTTTAGTCTTTATGGGTTTGCGTGGCTGAGGCAATGGAGTCTTATACATTCATAAACTCTCTACAGCCCCCCCTTGGCAGGAGATAACAGTCCTATAAAAAGTCACACTTAAAATCTAAATTCCAATTTTATCCTCAATCAACTGTGTGCACCTGTTGGCTCTTGGGACGTCTATATCCTGGCAACACCTGCTGCACACAGCTTAACAGCACGGCCTTATCCTAATGCATAAACACCCTCTCACATTCACTGACATCACTAATCTACTTGCTTTTGAGGGACAGAGTAGACTATACCTACTCTGTACGCCTCTGTGCACCTGAACATCTCTGCACCCACTGTCTCACTGTCCCTCAATCTGACATCTTTGTGGTACACATTGACCAGCATAATAAGTGAGAAGATCCCTGCATAATTTGAGACAAAATTAGTCATTATCCCCAGCTGGCCATGCCGGGTTCTTATGTAATACCAGGACGATGAAGATAAATCCATTATAAGGTGGATTGAGTGAGACACAGTGTTTTTATTTTTACACAAACCCCTTTCCAGAAAAGCTTGGAGTTTTCCTAAAATGCAATAGAAACTTTACAAAGACTGACAGTTTTCAAAGACCAACTCCATTGTATTTTGTAAATACAAGCAAATTTAGAGTTTAATGGCTGCAACACACTCAGAAAAGTTGAGACTAAAGCATGTTTACCATTACAAAGGTGTTACATCACCATTCCTTTTAATTACTCTTTCTATTCTTTGGGGAACTGATAATACTCATTGTGGCAGTTTTGCGAATGGAATATTTGCCAGTTCTTGCTGGATATAGGAATTCAGCTTCTCAACAGCCAGTGGCTGCCGTTGTCTGATTCTCCTTTTCATGATGCACTATACATTCTCAATAGGAGATAGTTGTGAACTGCAGGCAGGCCAGTCAAGCACACATACATAGAGCCTACAAACCCATGCTGCTGTAGCATGAACAGAATGAGGCGTTGCATTGTTCTGCTAAAATGTTGTAGACTTCCTGAGAAATTGCCTTGATGGCAGCATGTAGTACGTTTTTTTAAAAATTCGAATATATGCCACTCAGTAAAGCCTACTCTGCATGTAACCTGTCACTCTATACATGTTAGTCACTCATGCCGTGGGAACTGATTCACCCACATACCATCACAGATGCCGACTTTTGCACCTTTTTCAGATAACTATCTGGACATCTGACATGAGCCTGAGCTCAGAAAACTCTGCACAGAATACATGTATGTTTTGATCCTTGCATAATCCAATTTCAGGTTGCATTTACAATAACTAAATTCTGTGCAATCTTAAGAAGTCATTAAGAAATATTCTTTTTGAACTGATTCACAATTGCCTCACAAATTTTGGCACAAGGTGCGGAGCCACAACCTCTTTGCTCGCAAAGACTGAGCTATTGGTGGATGTTCTGAAATTAAACTGCTAATTTTGGAATAAGGGTGTAAATTACGTTATTTTGCCTCCCCTTGGAAAGCCTCCAGATACATCTGTGTACATTAGTCTCTCCAGGACCCTTTATAACTTTTACCCTCCAATGTTATTTAAATATAGAAAAATATGAAATATTGTAAGAATTCTGTTTAATCAAATTTCATTTTTCCATTAGTATTAGGAAATGATAGGGTGTCAAGTTGCCTTATTTTCCAGACTAGTATAAAAAAAAAACTGCCTGATGATTTTTGTTGCTGTCAAAACAACCACATGGGAATTTTAATGTGACAAGAAGAAAAACAACACATGATATGAGTGGTGCATGGTGAGACAAACATTTCATTGTTGAGGCCTGAGCCATATTGTCCTTCCTCAAACTCCTTTTGGAAGGTTCATCAGATCACCAATCTTATTGCAGTCCCATGACACCAATCACGCAACTCATCATCCACACAGTTGTTTTTCTCTTAGTGCTCACATCCTTCTTACCGTTCACTCTCCACAAACAGTCAGAGCTGACATTCAAATGTAACAGATGATGTGAAAAACTACATTTCTCAAAGGATGTGCATGCAGTAGTTAGTGAATATTGAAGACCATGAATATTTTTTCCACAAAAATATACAGTATCACTTACGAGTTTTTTGTGTGTTTAAGAAAAGAGCGAGGTTATCCTCTCAGACAGAACAAACTTTGCTAATCAGGCCGACTGCCAATATGTTGCAGCAAATTGGAATTGTGATCAAGGAACACTGGTCAATAATTGAGAGAACAACCACCACAGAACAGGAGTAGATTTGGGGACTAGTTTTTGGATGGTTGTTACATATGGTGTAAATTAGTAAATTCTAGTGTAGTTACAGCCAAGTCCAATTAAGAAACAAAGAAAAGCACTATTAAACAATCACTACAGTTTATCAAGATCATTTCTGTAGGTTCTTTTGATGCTTCCAGCTGATGGTTCTCTTATAAGACAAATGGTTTGTGGGCATCAAGCCACAAATGCAAACAGTGTGAGTGGCCTTATAGCATTATTTGCCACTCTATTTTCAAGTCCGATATCAGGGTTTGGATTTCCAGTGTTAGGTGTCGCTGACCAGGCAAATGCCCTGTATAAATGCTTGGCACAGCTGAGACATCTAAGCTGAGCTGTTGAATAAAAACAAAGAAGCTGGGCATTTTGGTGTACTTCAGATGCAAAAAAGAATAGTGTATATTTGTGGCAACATTTTAAAAAGTCCATTAGCATCCCTGGTTGAAAAGGAGTGATGGCTGGCTTCTTGCCATTTAACAAGGATAAAAGAATTTTAAAAAATCCATTGTCCCTGTAGTCCTTTAGTTCTTGGATTAGTATGTCAACAGCCTGGCCTTAGTATAATGTAGTCTCTTAGAGTGTCTGCATTGTGCCATGGCAAACAGAGGGCAAGATGGTATCCAAGATGAGATGTGTCTGTCAGGGGAGGTTGGGACCCTCCTTGCCATCAGTGCCACTCAAGCCTCTTCCCACGGGAATGCTGCTTTAACCTCAGTGCCCACAGAGTTCAGATAAATGACGGGTTGTCCTGTCACAGAGGCCATTGATTGTCACCCCATGTCAGACTACTCTACTTTGTCCTCATCGAAGAATCCCCACAGATTAGAGCCTGGCTCATTCTTGAGCTTCTGTGGCAGATCTTTAGAGGATTGATGTCAAAGTAAAGCCAAGCTGACAGCAAGCAACGACAAAAGTTTTGGAAGCTATCCCAGTATTGCACTGATGTGATGAACACATGAGCTGTGAGAGCAATAATGCAAATACTGGTGTCTTGCTCAACATCCAGTATTGAATAAGAGTGGAAATTGTTGTCCAACTGCTCTATGCATGGGTATCACTCTCAGTGAAAAGTAACACTGCCGGTAGCCAGGCCTACTCTCAGGACTTCTTTCTTCAGACAGCGAGTTGGCCAGACTTCACACAGAGGGATCTATGCAGGACTCAGACAGTGAGACGATTCTCTGATCGATCTGCAAAACCGCTGCAGGCATCATCCATTGTCTTCATGTCTATTTGCAGTAGATGGAAAAAAAAGCCCAGAGGGCCATCAGCGAAAGAAGGATCAGGCTTGCACCAGTGCAATCCTCTTCATTTGTCTGTCTTTTGTTAATTATTTAGATTAATCTTCAGATAAGCCTAAAATTCCCTGACCATTCTCTGCTCCCTGTCAATCAGGATCCAACTTCAATCTTCTGTCATCCTGATGGAATTTTCAAACAAGTCTTTCCTTGGGGTCATTTAATCAAACAGGTCAGTTTAAAATATGCTGGGTGGCATTTGTGCTAACCTACCTCCTTTTCTCCTTTTCTTACATAAACGTGAACGTTAACTACCCCCTTCTCCTCTCAATCTCTCTGTCATCAATAATTCAGAATGTTATTGAGAAACAGTACCTGAACCCTGTATTGACAGAAATGCAAGCACCGTCATTCCCTCAAGGGCGTCATAACTGGATACCCCCTGAGGCTACTGATGTGAAACGCAGAGCAAGAGAGGAAAGCAGACTAAGCATTGTTGTTGTCTGTATTTTGCGTGTTTCCATTTTTTACCTTTCTACTTCAGAGACCCAACAACAACAAGTCAGACAATGTATTAATTTGAGGACAATCCCTTGACAATCTTTACAGGTAGGCGTCATTTGATTAATTTAGCATAGATATTTCCTTGAAACAATCGTGTACTAAAATTAAAATCACAAACATTTAGGATTTGAGCGTCTGAGGACAGAAGGTTTCATATGTTGTGCAGATGTTTAATCCCCTTGAGGCCAATTTATAATTTGTGATATTGGACTAATAGCCAATAAAAGGATAAAAGCCAAAAATGTGGCATTATAAAACATCAGTAAGGACATTTACAATGCAATAAATAATATGCTACAAATATAATATATATATCAAATATTAAGGAAAGAAAGATAGAAAGGGTGATTTTTTGCCTTACCACAAAACCAAACCAAATCAAAGTGAAGCAGGTGAACAAGCCTGTGGAGATATTTATTGGCCTTCTTGAACCCCCCACAGGTATAGAAATAAACTCATGGGAAGCGAAGCACACTGAGCTAAGTGGTTTGTCTGCAGTCCTTTGATTAGATTTGGCTTGTGAGTGCGCCTACACATCTATGTGTATGTTTACTTACCAATATAATTAATTCTTTGATCAGGCTTACACTGTATACAGTCCTGTCAAAGGCTTGGCAAGCACAGACTCTGCTGTCAACACAGTAAGCAGGACACATTCAAAATAAACAATAAGAAAAAAGTGGGAGCTGGAGGCTTATAACACTTCTGATGCCACAGCTTGATTGATTAAAAAAAAAACAGCACATGTAACCTTTCCATTGCATTTGTCTGGTTCAACAAAACTAAATCTGAGCCCAAATCATGCACAGCCTACATTAACAACAAATGGAGTGGAGAGTTTCACTTTGCTCTTGTTACGGATACTTCAGTTGAGGACCACCACTTTGAGGACTTCATGGTGGCTTTGTGTCCGTTAACTCAGTGGCAGACAAAAAGTGAGTGAGACTTCTCTATTAACACAGAGACTCTTTGATCTCCATCTCCCCTGTGGTACCAATTAGCTTGCTGCACCGTTTGCATTTTAAACTCTTTGCGTTTCCTATTTTGAAAGATATCCTGCATGAATTATCAATCTACCGGAACTTTTATTCCCTCTCGACAAAAAGTGAATTAAGAGTGGCATCTCTCTACAGTTTGGCTCATTCAAATGAGGGAACTCTACAAGTGCTGAAAGGACATCAAATACCTAGTTTTCTGCACAAATCACTGCCGTCTTCGCTCAGTGTGGAAATCTTTCAATTGACTATGATGAAATAAGATGGCCTCCTGTTTTTTTATGCTCCTCTTGACAAAAGAAGAGGTTGCATTTTTAGGTGTGCCAAAACAGAGCTTTCTACTCAAAAGATAAAACACAGGAAGACAGAGTAGTTGAGAATTGATCAAAGGAAGATAAATAGCTGCGAAGATTCTTCTACTGCCTTTATCCCTTTTTAGCAGAGGCAATCACGCAGCCGTCACCCAGAAGATCCATCCCTGTCACATTACCCCAACAAGATTATAAAGGGGGGGGGGGCGCTACCAAGAGAATGTGTAACAGAAGTACATTTGGTGAATTTCATTTGAAAAAAGAACAAAAGCAGCGAGCCCTGCTTTTATAAATGAATGATTTTTGCGATCTGAATGGTCGATGCTGATGAAGGGAAATATAAATCAAGGGTAAGAGTGAGGATTCTCGGCAAGAGTGCCTCACAGAGATAATGGCATCATCATGCCTGTGTGGTTCGCTGTTCCTGGGAAGATTAAACACTTTATCATTGTCTTTGGGAGAAACAGCGTCTGTACGTAAAGAATGCATCCAATTATTAGATGCCTTTTCTGCTCAAAGCCGACATCCACACGTCAGCTTCATCACACGTCAGAAGCTTTAAGAGGAGAAATGAGAAGAGACAGAAGTCTTATCGGGACAGTGCTACCTTTCAGGGCAGTAGCCCATGGTGGCAGCTGACCTCACTTTTATTACTGCCGTCTCTCACTGATGATATCATCTAAACACATACTGCAAGACCTAAAAGCTTTCATGCTCAGTTTATCTCATTTTATGGCTCTAACAGCTCTGTCTCTTGCAAGATAAGTCAACGGCCATGGGCAATCATACACCAAGGAGCAGCAAGGCTCCTCTCACCTCATCAAAGGCTACACTGTGTCATGGAACATGGGAGGAAGACGGTAGGAGCCAGGGCATGAAACAGAGGAATGCATCATGAACAGTGACAGCGGGAGAGACGGTAAATCTAAATGAGGACGAAGAAGAGCGGAATGACAGTGTCTCACAGCTCACTAGTCTGGAATCGGCCAGACAATCAATTCCACCACTCAGTTTAAAACTGGCAGGTCCTGCTTCAACATCACTGAGCATCCCAGGCACCAAATTATCAACTGTGCTGAAACACTTCAATGAGACAATTAGTCACAGTCGTCAAATGAGACAAATATGATGATTCATGAGATGCAGCAGTTTAAAACTGACCATTTCTAACCGCCCCTCTTGAATGCCTTGTAATTTTCCACTTTTTAATTAAATACTTTATCTCAGATTATTTTGATATGGACAACTTTATTGCAACATGATGGTGCTCATTCCGTTTAGTCACTGTATATATCCTAATAGAAAACATGTCAACGTGTCATTAAATGATTTGTAAGATTCATCGATAAAAGTTGACTACAATAACAACAACCAGAGAGATCAGAATATAAAATCGTCTCCATTGCTTTGCTAGGTTAAATGCTATTTGTTATTGAGGTCCACCTAAGCTACAAATCCTAATAGAAAAAACGCATTAAGATAACATCCATCTATCATTCCTCTGCAGTTTAGGTAGTCTTAAATGAATAAATGAATAAACAACAGAAGTACCAAATGTACCATCATGTTGATGACTTTTTCCAAATTATTTACCAGGCCAACTGACAAATCACTTTTAATTGGCTTAATGTTTCTGCACAACTAAATTTGTTGTAATGCATAAAAAATTATTTCAAAGAAAATGTATGTTTAAATAATAGGTTGGTTGATGCCAAGCAAATATTGACTTGACATTTCATAATTTCAATCATCATCAAATTTCATCTGATCTCAAATGGCATGGAGTTATTACAGGACTAGTTTCATTGTTATGCTCACGTATTTAGTCTTGTACCTGTGGGTAGTTGTTGAAATCATCTCCATCTCCAGTAAATTATTGTTATATTAACCATCCAAAATAGACCTGGTGACCAATAATTAGACCCAGTCGCCACTCTGACAGATCTAATTGTACTCATTCACTGAGGCGGCATCCGGGGCATCAATCACTGACGTCCATTGTTCTTCAGACAACGTGGCACCTTTTCCATCTCAGCAGCGCAGAAGTGTTACTAAATCAGAGCGTTGGCTGCATGTGTCTAAGTTGTCTCATTTGTGTGTCCAAGTGCAGCCTGGATCTCAGCTAAGATAATATAGCCTTTCCAGCACTTAAGGAGGATAAGCCCTAATGTATGTCTAAATCCTCAGAAGTCATCAGAGACGACAGGGCCTGCTTAGAACTCCATCTAATTAAGGTTCAAATCATCCTTCCCTCATTCCAACAAAGATCAGTGTAACGGACACTTAGGATTACACAGGAATTGTATTTGGGATGTAATTAGTTCTTCATTGACATGGGTAACTAAATTGTGCAAAAATAGTCACCCTGGTTTCCTTATGAATCACTGAATATAAGCAATATGTTGCTTATCAGTTCACAGATGTCTGAGTATTTGAAAATGTGCATTTCCTTAGCAAATACTTTTAAAATGTTCTCTGATGAAGAGCAATTTGCAAAACTCAATGTCACATCACAAATAAAAAGCAACACTTCATAGTGGTGGATGAGAGCAGCACATGAAGTATTCATCTGTTGACTCACTCACCATTGCTGAAGTGTTCGGCTCATCTACATTTACGGTTTTTAGACACAAGTGAAACAAACACAAATAGAATAAAAGGAGTTCAGAACACACCAGCTCGCACTGGGAGGGGAAATAAACAGGAAGACATAATACAGAAAGAAAACCAAGGATCTCTACAGATGATGGACCACTGACTCTGACCAAGGTTTGACCAAGCAGTTATAATAACAGCAAAGTGAGGGGACAAACGGGGCCATCTATAATGCTGCTACATACTGGTGTGAGTGTGCTGTTGAGCCCGGGTTATAGTGTCATTAAGTGTGAGTGCATGATAAATGCACTGTGCTTGTCGGATTTGAGGTTCTCATTAGTCTGCGTTCAGGAGGAGACCTGGGGCCATTACTCTTGTGGCTTCCTTGACAAGAGGTTGAATGTGTCTGCGTATAAGAGCAAGAGAAAGTGTGTGCTTCGACTGCGATACGTATATACAGTACTTACAGGTATTTAAGATGACTTATTGCAATCTGTGGCAGTCAGAGAGAGATCTTTGGACTCAACAGCTAGTTGTATTGATTGCATGATTTAGTAATCTCAACAGTATCTCATGTGGTGATTCTAACTTGTAAGTGACCATCTCACATTTTATACATTTGTAATTATTATGTAATCTAAACTGGTATAACAACTGTATATAAGGCTGAATCATTTGGAACCAACTGTCATATATAAAAAATAAAAAAAAAATGTTGACAGCAAAACAACTTTCACGGATTTGTCACAAATAAATAGAGGTGGACGAATCATTACCTGTTGCTGGTGCAGTACACAGTACAGTAAACCTATGGCAGCTATGCATTCAATTATTTTTGTGCAGTGATAGCAAAGCTTAGCACTAGTTGCTCTTTGCCTTATTGTAAGCACCACCACTGAATGTTGAGTTTGTCCCGTCTCAAGACGAGATCGTGTTGTATTTGTTACTTTTTAAATGATCAAATTGTCATCAACATTCGTGACAACGACAAAAACCTCTATCACAATGAAAATCTTACTTTCCAGCAACCTTAGCTGAACTGACACCCACATCACAACAATCCCTTCTGCCTCTGTGCCAGGTTCTTACACAGTTAGCCTTTATTTATGTATAGTTCTCTAGTGAACTGTGGCTGCCAAGAGGTATGTGACAGAAACCCACTTCAGGAAAAACAAAGACACAATTCTGTGTCATATAAGCACTATGAAAATGTACTGTATTTATAAGCAGCCTGTGTGTCTAACTGATACAATGGAGTTCAGTATCTGTGATTATGTTATGGCAAAAGGACGTATGTACCCAGAAAACATTATCCTTTATCTGCTCTTGCTATGGGACAGTATGTCATGTCAAATTTTGAAAACAGTTCCTTTCAGCTGCACAGGGGGATGAAGGAGAGGTAGCCGCCAGCTCAGCCTGTGTCAGTGACTGTAACAGTCGTCTGGCCCAAACAATACTCGGAGACAAGCATCTGCCCTGGTCTCCTGTTACTGTACCTCTGTCCTCATGGCCTTCTCAGACTGTTCTGGAGACAACCATGAGATGTTGGCTTATATCAGTGGCAGGACTTATCACTGAACAACACAGGAAATGTGATGATACGTTGGGCGGCCGCTGACACTTTAATTTGCCACTGGCGATAGGGTTTGTCAAACTATTCCTGGAGTTCATCAGCCACCTGGCTTTATTTGCTCACTCTGCAGATGACTTTTTTTCAGCTCTCTTGTGAAATCCGCCACCACACTGACCTTAATGCCCAATTGCTGCATATTTTTCATCATGTGTGAGGCTCTGTGGAGCCAGTTCGGTGGTGTTCTTCAATTCAATATGCTGGGTACTGATGAACCTACATGAGAGCTGTAAAAATGTATCCTCTTTCAGTAATTGACACAAATCACTTGCCTAAAAGAAGAGAAGTGATGGCATTCTTCTAAACTGAGGAGGAGTAAACAGAGCCAGACTAACTGCTCTATGAGGTGTTTTAGGGGGAGCCCTGTGGGAAATGTACAGGAACCCTACGACTGAAAGGATTCTGAGAAATGTGCACAATTCAGAAAGAAAAACAAGAATATTTTTGTGTAATTTCTGAAACTCTCGTACAGACATTCACTATATATTTGTCCACTATATTTGCTACAGTGCCCAAGTCGACTGTATTTGTTTTTGAATTGAGAGATTTACTAACAGCAGAGTTTTTGATTGTTTGGGTTATGATTGTCATGCATTTTGAGTAAACATACACTACTCACAAAAAGTTAGGGATATTCAGCTTTCGGGTGAAATTTCAGGATGAACCTAAAATGCACTA
>JAUMHL010000009.1:2864805-2876190 GCA_032362345.1 Sandelia bainsii | reverse complement strand
TAGTGTGAACCTTTTACGTTTTCCATAAATTTCACCCGAAAGCCAAATATCCCTAACTTTTTGTGAGTAGTGTATGTAGTATGTTTGTGCAGTCTGACCTTAAGTCACAAACGTGTTAATCTTACATTAAATCTTTCTGCTTTAGTGTATATACTGGTAAATAGCCATTGCGAAATAAAATTTTGGTTTTAACATTATTGAACAGGCTGGTACAGCATATTCCAGGTTTCATTCAGAGAAACTCACTGTGCAATAATTCCCTGATAAATTGGAAAGTTTCATGCAAAAGCAAGAGAGCAGTAAAAAGTACAGTGTACTATGAACTGTGCATGAGGCTTGCAACATGTAATTTTAATGTTTGCTTATGTACGTCTTTGACAAAGGATTCTAGCACACACCCAACACCCATTAACACTTTCGTCAGTGTAAGGTGCTAAATTGTGTGAAGCTCTGTGTTACCCTGATTTATTTATTTTTTTACTTTGCGGCTGGTGGCCTGGCTGCAATCCACAATCAAAACAAATGTGTTTTACAAAATAACCACAGAGCAGGTCCACGCTTCCCAGAAATAATAGAAACATGGGTAATATGTTTTTGTTTAAAGCCCATCTCACTTAAATATGAATCTTATTCTATGATCAGACTGAAGTGCATTCTCAAAACTGACCAAATCACTCAGTTTAAAAGCTAGTAGTCTGTCATTTAGCTTTAACAACTGTGTTACACTGTAGCACAATTAAAACTCAGAAGGGTTGGAATCCACAAATGAGCCATTTCTCCAAAAGAGGAATGAGGCAGATTCACTTTAACCTCTGCGATTTCATTTCCTCACTAGTGTCTCAGTGAATTGGTACTTGCACATGTCTTCTCTCTGTGCTTAAGCCCTTCGGCCATATGCTGCTGCTGCCCGGGCCATGACACAAGCGGTTCTTAATCAGTCTTCTCAATGATGGAGCACATTCACAGTCATTAAAAACACAAGCCTCAGAGGCTTGCTTGAGCCTCTCGCCTCTAAATCTTTTGGCTTTAGACAGGCCTGAGAGCGCTATATCTATTGCTGCCTTGCAAAGAAATTGAAGTTTAGTTCATAACTGTGTGGCTTTTTGATCCATCTTAGCTGGCTGATTCTCAACACTGTCACAATGTCCACTCTGTTTGGATAAAAAGTGTGCTTAGAGAACTCAAACTCTGAAGTCTATCATTCAGCAAGACTTTCCTCTTCTGTTGTGTAGATGTAGATAGTTTCTGGATAAACTGTTGTAGACAAACTTAATGCAGTGGAAAAGGTCCAGGTATTTGGTTAAGACTGCAGTGGAAATGGCTAATCTAATGGTTACAACAGATTTTACATGATAATCTAAAGATAACTGTTAACAGGAAGAATATCCAAGTCCACATATTTTGGCACAAAAAAGAAAAAGGGGTGGGGGTGGGGGTTACTATTTCACTTTGGCAAGCACATCCAGTGAGACAGTGTCAAACTGGGAAGTGCAAATGACCAAAAGCTGAAAGATTTTATTCCATCTAAGCAACGATTCTGAATCACAGCCAACTGTCTGAACAGATCAATTTTAATGTGTACAGGAGTTATCTGAAGGGTGAAACTTTAATGGGTAGATATATGAACTTTATTATAATTGAATTAATTTGGATTTTGCCCTCAAAATAAAAATTATTCAATAGCGTTGAACATTACCATAAATTAAGCCTAATTTTAGACCAACTCTGAAATACAATTCACTGTTTTGCGACCTTTACAACAAAGATATATTAAATTGTTGACCCTTTGCTCATTTGAATTGTAATTATAAACAGCCTAGAGTTGAGCTTAAGAGGACATCCTGACTTTCACCTTAACTTTAGGTGATCCCACCCTCATTATCTAAATTTACTAAAAGTTACAAAACCTGAGCACAGGGATTTTTACTTAGGGAAAAGAGAATGAAGGCCAAAGTAAAACACACATCTACATTTGTTTGGGCCAAGTGCTGTGCAACCATGTTTCCTGACATTGCAGAAGCAATGCTAAGATCTTAAGATTCCTTTCCCCATTACAGGGAGATGATTTATTTAAACTCTGCTCCACATTTGTTTTTGCACTTCATATTCTGGGAGCTTTTTTGTTTCTCTACAAATATGGCAAATGTGAACACCAGTCATGTTTATGGGGTCTGCAGATTGTTGATGCTGACAGTGAAAGAGCCGCTTATCACAAATGGAGGATTGTTTTGTCAGTGCTCGGGCATCGACACGCAAATGGATCTGTGTGCATTCTGGCCCTTTTTTAGCATTTCCGAGCGTCTAATAGCGTGTGGACATTTCAAAGAACCGCATGCTGTGAACTTTGTCCTTTTTTGCTAAGCTGGCCAGTTCAACTCTCCCAGTTGCATCACTGGAGCTGTCCCATGCGAGGATAATTAGCTGACGGTAAATTTGAAAGTCATCAAAAAGTTTCTTTGAAGTTAAAATATTAGTCTGAGAGGCACGTTTCAGAGAAAAGTCGATATGGTTCACTGTGGACTTATAAAGCTCATCAGATCACTGTTGAATACCAGCTTGAATGGTAATCAATGACAAAATTATTCCTCTTCTTCTAAGTGAGAAAAAAAATACTCAATGGGCATCAGCCATTTGAGAACTATGTTATTTGTTTTCTCAGTTTTCATCATCTGCCTTTTATGTTTTATCTGGTGGCCTAAGATTCAGAGGGAGCATCACAGCTCCCACTCAGATGACTCTGCAGATGCCTGTTAGGAAGGCAGGGAATACATCACATCTGCTGATCGATATCTCTGCTTAAGGCTTGCAAGATCCCAGAATATTAAGCAACCGTGGGAAAGTTATCCTGTTACGTTGCAGGTGAGCGGCAGGCTAAAGCCAGCAATTATTCCATCCTCCCTCCCCAATGCCGGTTTTAAATTAAAAGAGAATCTGATCTGTTAACAAGCCCCCCTCATTTGAAATTCATTGTATTTTTTACGGTCAACTCAATTTCGAGCCATGTTGTGGCTTGCAGATTGGTTTTTCAGAGGCAGTCAACAAACTAAGACATTTCATTAAATGACTTGATCAAACCTTTGAAACTTAAACCACTGGTGAGTTTCTGAGAATGGAACATAAATTACAGATGTTAAAATATAATTCCTGCCTGCCTGGCAGCTGCCTAATTATGGGTCAACTGCAAGCACAGAGTGACGGGTGAACAATCTATGACAGTTATTCTTCCACTTTAGAAAACAATAGGAGGATTTTTATACAAGCCAAACTGACACTCAAAAATGTTCCTCAAATGTGAGTTGCATGCCTGTTACCTGTTAGCACTTCAAAAAGAATCAACAGAGGTTCTTTGAAAGCAATCTGAGGGCAAGGACTAGCTAACGTGTCAGATGAAATTTCAGTGTAATGCAGCTTAATGATGTGTTTCACTTAAAGCAACATTAAGTAATATCTAACTATTTTTAACTACCAAATTCACTCAAAAGATTAATTTCAGAGGACCTCCAGTGAAGCTGGTGCTGCCCTTGAGCAGTTAAATTAAGATGGTTAACTTTGAATTCTTTGTTTTATCTAAGCTTCATCAAGACAAATTTCAGCAAGCGGACATTAATCGACATGACCTATGATGGTGAACAGGGGTCAAAAGACCTGTGATAAATGAGTAAAGTGATTTTTCACCTTCTGTAATAGTTAAGATACCACCACCCTGCTGCTACCATAATGTTCCCATTTAATCCAAGATGGGTTTCGGGTATTTTTAAATCCTACCCAATGCAGCTGTAAAGATCCCTGGGACACAGCCTAATGAGCAATGCCAGTCCTGTCAGACAAACTGTGATCTTACCAGAAGTCATGTTGCAATGAAAAACACCCATGGGGATTTTAGTCAAGCTGTACCAAAGCCTCATGGGTAAACAATAGCACTGTAAATAGAACAGTCTGCTCACATGTACAGTACATCAGTGACGGTATGCGTCGCTATAGTAGGCTGTTATGGGTCCAAGGGGTCCCACCAGCCTACCATTAGTCTGAGCTGTGTCCCTCTGTCAAAATCCCTTCGCAGCCCCTCGCCTCTCCGAGTGGAGCCAAGCAGAGAGCCTCTGACAGTTAGCGAACGCCTCTGCTGCACACATCATTGATACTAATGGGGACGGAAGGCTGGTGTAGGGTGGCATGTGTGTCAGAGATCGCTGGGGTGTGTGGGTGAGTGGATGTGTGCACATGGGGGTAACTGACGTTAGTATTACACAAGTGGAGCATGTGTGGTTGCTCTGCGGCACGGAGATCAACTCATGCCGCTGCAGCAAATGGCATGACAACCAGTCTCCTCCCCATCACCATCTGCCTCCTCTGTGCCAATTTGTCTCAGTACATTCAAGTGTGGTCGTGCCCTCATTTAACATTGAACAAGAGCACAACTCAAGGAAGAACATGAGGAAGAAAAAGAAAGAAGGAGAAAATAAGGGCACTGACAAAGACTGCAGCCCTCGGGGCGAGCAGTGAGAGAGGTCACCTGGAGTTTATCACAGGGTAAAGACAAGAAATATACACAGGAGGTGTCCTGGTGACTGAGCTGGCTCTGGTTCAAACCACATACCTGTGACACCCTGGGTTCAAATCTGAACCACGACCTGGTGTCACATCTTGTCTCTCTGTCAATCTTTTCCTCTCTGGGCTTTTTATGGAAAGGAAGCAGCGCCAGAAAATTTTTACTTAATCTAAAAAGAACAGCAAAAACAAACTGAGACAGCTGCATTCTCAGTGTGACACTTACATGGAGGAATGTGTCCTTAATTTGGTCACTGAAAGGACAGGTGCTACAACTATGTTCCTACAGAGACGTGGTTGGGTGTAGAAAAGGGTTAATGTGTTATAAAAAAAACTGAAAAATAATAATAAAATCAAGTGGTTATCAATCACATCCAGCAGGTTTGCATTTGCTCGTACAGTTGTGCAAATTGAGATCGAGATTTGTCAAGATTTGCTTTTTGGTTTGGTACACAAAGATAATTTTTGTTTTTCCCTGTAAAGTATGTGGGCCATGAACAAATGTTCATACATTCAAACTATGCATCAAACTATGCTTCGCTTATAGTGGGAAGGACACAGTTCTTACATTGTTAAGTGAGTGGGTGACAAGATATGAAAGCAATGCCACTCAGTCTCTTTCTGCCTCCGTCTCTCTCGCTCACACTCTTGGCATGATAATACCTCTATTCAACTCAGTGGTCTGATCATGTTTCACGCCTGTGTACACGCATTGACTGATGTTCGGTCTCATTTCACCCCCTTTGATACGTCTTTGTGTCATCAATAATGACAGGCAGAAAATGGCTGTCCACATCAGGGACCTCGTACCACCACGATGCCAGTGGTCCAGTTAAACGCTTCATTCCTGTATACTCAAGCTTCTTACCAATCCAAAATGTATTGTTTCCCTGCTGGCAGCAAAGAGCAATCCAAAAGTGATGGGTTTCTGTTCACTTCAACTGAAGCACAGTATTGCACAATGCCCCCTGTTGCACATATATGCATGGCCAGCCAAAAGAGGGATCACAGCACAATAATGGCGCTTTGAAAGGGGCATGAATAAAGAGATAGTGCAACGTGAGCATTCCAACTGTCAAATCGCTGCAAACAAAGCCCCTGCTAGTCCTGGAAAAACAATGTGTTTTTTACTTGTTTATTTGTAAAGCTGGGTGTGTGAGGCAGAGATGTGATTGAAAGCTCTCAAGAGTCTTTTTGCCATTTTGGAAAAAAACACTTCAAAGGCACAACCTGCACTGGCTTATACAATCAGGTACGGGAGTTTTTGCGGAAAGCTATTAACAGGCAGACAGTTTTCTCGCC
This sequence comes from Sandelia bainsii, assembly GCA_032362345.1. Taxonomy (NCBI): domain Eukaryota; kingdom Metazoa; phylum Chordata; class Actinopteri; order Anabantiformes; family Anabantidae; genus Sandelia; species Sandelia bainsii. Next base: position 2,870,343 of record JAUMHL010000009.1, on the reverse strand, counting down.
ATTACTGTGGCCAATCTGAGCCTCACAGGGTATGCTCTTGAAATTACAGAACACAAATATGACATTATTTCCTACAGTCATTTTAACAACCTATGGTGTTGTGTGGAATGGCTGCGACTGTGTGTATCCAACATTACATTAGGAGAAACGGTAGAACTTCACACCAGCACTAAAAGCATTGGTAAACATGTTAAAATCACTTAAGGTTACCACATATAAGTAACTAATATGAGCTTAAAAAGCTTTTATGATTCATTTTGTGCAGTTTATGTTGGAGCATATTCATACAACCATGAAAATGGAATTAAACTGTTCAAAAGAGAAAAAAAATGGTTCAAATCTTACAGACGGGTGTCCACCAATCCAGTGATCCTAAGATTGTCTTACTCCTCTCTCAGGTAATGATCTTAGAAGGCTGGATGTAGACAGCTGGGATTGAAGATGGGGTAGTCGGTGGGGCGTCAGGGGTTGAAACCCCTGTTTAGGTTGTAACTTTGAGAATGTTCAGTCTTCCTGTGAGAGAAAACAGGGGGAATAAAAAACATCAGAATGGCACTAGAAGAGAAACGGCTGCACTGTAAACACACTGCTGAAACACCTAAGGGGTTTGTCTCTTTGGCTAAAATGAGGCCAACGACCCACAGAGCCAACATGGAGAGGGGCTCTATGTCATCTAAGTGTAATCTCTTCAGTCACTCTGCTGTCATAACATCACAGCTCACACAAGCAGAGGGGCCATAAATAGAGCCAGATGCGTTTGGTTGTGCTGGGTTATAGGCACAACGTGGAGATGGAAAGAAAAAAAAAAGGGACCTAAAAGCCTAATGGCCCTAAAAAACTATACGATGATGCTTGAATCATTTTTTCCTCTGTTTCCTATTTTTACCCTTTTTCTGATTGAAACATTATGTGGACACTGTGTTGAAATATAGACAAACATGATACTGAGGAATGTACACACTGAAAACCAATATAGCCAAGCCAGTTCTTGATAATTCACTTCCCACATCCAAACCTCCACCCACACTCTGTGTCTATATACAGTACCGAGTGTGAGCTACTGTATCTTACAGTAGACAAATGCACCATGTGGTTTAACATGCCTACGCTTATGGTAAACTGTGGTTATCTAAAATTTGTTTTCATAACAATATGGAGGAAACATTTTGCAGAGTAGCAGGACAGATCTCGGGATGTGTGCTAAACAGCACAATACCTTAGTGCCACCAGCATGGTCAATTTAATCATTTTTTCTCAGGCTGAATAGTTTATCATTCATCGCTCCCCCCACCCACACGTCTTCCTGGACTTGGAAAATGTACCTAAAGTTTGTCTCTCCTCTCAAGAGACTCATTCATGGAGCACAGTCGGGATTATAACCAGCAGTCTTTAACTCACCATACCAACTCTATTGTACCATTTTTGCAAGTTCAGCACAGCAAACACACACATTTTGTTTTTAATGCCCAGTGGTGACTAATGTCAAGTGGTCTAAAGGAATCCTGTAACCAAGCTTAACTCCTAACAGTCATACACATACCTACACCCACATGGTGTATGAATAAACAAGGGGGAGATATAGATTGTGACCAATTCTTTGCCTCCTTAAACATGGATAAAGCATGTCCTGCACACTGACTTGACCCCACAGCAGATCAGCTGCACTGCCTTCCCCAATCCCTGTTGAATGAGGTAGCTGACTGCAGCTGCTGTGAGCTCAACACCACTGCCGACTCCCATCATGGAATCATAAAGCCACTGAAGGCCTGTAAATACTAACAACCGCAGCCCTCTCCAAATGAAGCAGGGCTGTGCGGGAGCTTTGGCACGCTGGCTTATGATGACTTAACCTGTGTGGTGTAAAAACAGCGTCAGAGTTAAGGTCAAAATGTATAGCTGGTTAGCAGGAAGTGGCTGCTGCGCCAAAATGACACCAGGTCTTAGTCATGGGAAGTGGCCTGGTGGAATAAAGAGGGTGATGTCACCTCTGAGAAAGTATTTAAAAATTACTGGACTACATTACACACAACCTCCAACCACCCCACACATCTGTCACACTGCAGACATACCACAGATACTTTTCTTGTGAACCATCATCATCATCAGGCCTCGGTTAAAATCAATCAATAAAGTTAAAATCAATTTCACAAGTTAACAGGAATGATTTTTAGTATAGATTTACAGACAAATAAAAAGGAAAATCTGGTGATTGAACATTCACATTCATTTCATGTTCAAACCATTCATTTAACTGTGATATGATACAGAAGCACCTTACTTCAGTATTTCTTCATTTATACAGGACTTCAAACTGCAACCAACTATAATTTTCATTACTGATTTATCTGCATAATCTGCATACTTTTCTGCATTTGTCCTTGCAAAATACCAAGCAATTTATCAGTCATTTGCTATCAGTCAAAAAAATCAATTGAATTGTCTTATTGTTTCACGTCAAACAAAAAAAGACAAACCAGTAACTGAACGGAAAGATCTGTCAGAACCTTTTGTGCATACTGATAATCAAATCACGGTTAGATTCCAGCCCTTATCACAAAAACCTTGACAGTATGTCCTCAAAAATAACATGCAGACTGGTTATCCAACACGATTAACAGCTGCCGGAGCAGAGGTTGGATAAATTAGGGTCAGGAGTTTCAGTTAAAAAGAACACAAGGCAGCCTAGAGTCTGTCTGTCAGCCTGAATGTGCAAGCTAACAGCTGCCTGTGAGCAAAAAGGTTTCGCTGTTTTGTTCATCTATTCCTCCAGACTGAACAGAGTAGGTACCAATATCGATTTCAGTGAGATCAGCTGGTGGGATTGTTATCAGGCTCTGTAACTTCAGCTGCTGGGCCGATTAGATTGGGTACTCATATAGTACATAGGAGATTAAGGATAATGTTGCAGTGATTGTTGCTGCTATTCTGCAATCATTGTGCCCCAGTGTTAGTGGCGTCCTATAATTTCTAATCTCATTTTCTAGAAATAGTCCCGCAGAGAGGCCCCTTTATCTTGCCATAATAGTTTTGAGGTGAGCCCCATTAACCAAATGAGTTTTTCCAAGCACAACATTCCCATTAACACCACTCACACAATCCCTCAACTCCTTCGTGGCGCACTGTGCGGCTTCTCTGCAGATTCCCTGCACCACCAAGCTAACATCTCACTTTTACAATTTTTTCAATCTCCCCAAAGGCACTTTGGCAAAATTCTTCCCTTACCAAATTTAACCTAAATCCCTTTAAACACATCCTACAGATACATGACATTCCCATTCCACTCCCACTACTCTGGATATTTCCCTGTAGGCCTTGGAGTGCTCACTGGGTTGTGGTAGTGATCAATGGCCCCTGGCCGCTCTGTCAGGGGGGTCCTGGGCTCCAGGAATGGAGGTATTAATAATGCAAGGTCCAAGCCTGTCATATCTTCCATTAGCAGAGAGGAGGCGGGAGCCACAACGGATGATTGATAACTAATTAGATTAATTGCCATCTTTTAAAAAACGAGGACAATGTAATAGAACTGGGGGGCCTGACAAGTGCATCAGTAGGGAAGTGACGGTAGAGCAGCCAGTCGAAAAATATCCACTGAGGCCACAAAAACAGAAAAAAAGTAGACTCTACAGATTATGAATGCATGTTTCTCCTCTGAAATGACTGTACAATTCAAGAAATATCCCAAGCCTGTGTACTAAATAAGAATTCAATCAAAATCCAGCTGACTACCTATTACTTTAAAAATGTCTAATAAATTGCTCAATTCTCTGCGGGCCTCTCTCCATTAGAAAACAGCTCAGCTACACTGGGCACAACGCTAACTGAAGACGACACTGGTGTTATTTGCTGTTTTCATTTGAGACAATTCCACCCTCCCATTCCCACATTTTTGTCTTTTTAGCTGTAGCTTTCTGGAAAACATGACATGATAAGGCCCACTACTCACCAGTTTCCGTGTAATGTGTGTAATAATAGTGTTGCTGAACAGCCATTTGCTAAAGGTTGCAGAGGTGTGTGGAGATTGAATTCCACTTAATCTCCCTGCTAAGAGATAAAACTAATAAAACGCACATCAAGGTTGTGGCATACATGTTTGTGTCCAAGGGGTTTAGAAGAACTTCTATAAAAAAAAAAAATAAAAAAATAAAAGAAAAGGTAAAGCTGTTAATTGAATCAGGAAATACATGCATTAACATCTTTTTTACACAGTTTAATGAAAAGATTAAACTGTGTACTTGTGAGTTTAGATTGAAAATGGTTTGCCCATATTTCAGAATGACACTTCCCTATGATTAAAAATCAATTACTGGCCACTTAGTGTCTTTGTATAACCTCCAACATGATGAATGTGATGCATTTTATTTGAGGACATACTTATTGAATTGATCAGTGTTGTGTGTGGGAAGTTGTTATACTTTTATTTGAATTATCCTTGATTTTAATTAACAATTAAATTATTATTATTTAATTATTAACAAGTGTCTCATAGTCAAAAAGTTTCCCCATCCTGATATCAAAATTATTGGAAACCATTGAATATTGTATTAAAACTGACATTAGGCTTAAAAATACAAATCGCTCAAGCCAAGTATCAACATGACTGCTGCAATTATTTCTGTCTAAAACATAACTTCATTCCCAACAAGCGGTGAGGCAGGCATGCATGAGTTTCTGAGTATGAGACTAATTGGCACATTGGTATGGCCACACTAATTACACACACCCACACTCAACATAAATAGCCTCACACTTGTGAGGGGATAATGCCATCCAAATAGGGAGCTGTATTATTTGTACCAGCCTGCCTCTGCACCAGTAGACCATGGCAAGTTGTATCCTGCTCCGATGGCTCTCGCCAGCCTCGATGGAGAACAGTCCTAGCATGAGCTGGTACGTTTTCTGCAATAACTCGTCTCGACTTCCAGAAACAAATTATTTGTGAGAAGCATCAGAAAGACATGCAATTGACCCAGCGGCAAAATGACAAGGAAAGCTTTTCATCCATATCCGTCTCACAACTCTGACATAATGATGTCATCAGTAAAAGGAGCTGGATCACCAATGATGTGGTTCACTAGTATAGGGCCTGCTTCCTTGGTCCTCTTATCTAATGACATGGATGATAAAAAATACTTGGAGACCAATCTACTTAACAGTGAGATGAGTCTTCTAGTCACAAATGAGTTCTTGAAGGGCTGTTGAGATAGATTAAGAAGGCCATGAGCTAAAAAGCGTTGGTCTTACAAAAAAGTTGTTTTACAGTCTGCAAGTGTTGCTAGAGATTTGATCCTTTCAGTTTGTTTTCTTTCATCCATGCACCTTGGCAGCAGGTCAAGTTGTGCAAGAATTTCTCCTTTGTCGAGATGAGTTGAAATATTAAATCTATTAATCATTCTGCTTTTCCATCCTCCTGGGAGTTAGTTCTGAGTCAGTCCATCATACGTGACAAAGTTCACGTACATACACACTACTCACAAAAAGTTAGGGATATTCAGCTTTCGGGTGAAATTTCAGGATGAACCTAAAATGCACTATAACCTT
>JAUMHL010000009.1:2846796-2863061 GCA_032362345.1 Sandelia bainsii | reverse complement strand
TTGGTGTGTGTGTGTGTGTGTGTGTGTGTGTGTGTGGGGGGGGGGGGGGTTGGAAAATGTCGTGGAAATGACGAAGAAAACACCATGACATGACAAAGGAAAGGAAGGAAGCCAGATGCAGTATCACTACAAGTCTTATGTATTGACATAGAACTATTCTGCCCTTCGATATCCTCAAATTAACATCTTTTTTAAGTACCACACTCTGCGCCCTAATTAACACCTCAAAAACCTTAAAATTGTTGTAATAACCTTTTTAATAATAAATCTTTTTATTCAATTCTTTACACAATTCTTTACACATGCTGCTCCTATTAGATTTAATTAGTGGCTTCTGTAATTGTTAGTGTGAGGTTTTTTGTGTGTCATTGGATAAAATATCTGACAGTTGAATCTGATACAAGTAAGGAACAAGCCTTCTTCAAGAAATCCATGATGTCAAATCTCTGCCTGCTCTCGGAGCTATTTGTGACTTATTTGTGACAACTAGACACGACCAGAAATTCTGCAGGCCTCCACAGTGCTCCCAACCAAAATCATGCAAATGATTAGCTAAGAGGAAAAACACCAAATCCCTTTCTCCCACTCAGTTCTCGCAAACACAAGACATACCCCTTGGTAAACACCGGCAGCAGAACACATCCTGCAAAGAAAGCCTCACTGCTCAGAGAGAGAGAGAGAGAGAGAAATGTAAACAGCTCGCAAACACTCGGTACAGAAGTTGTTACACTCCAGAAATAAAACATTAAGGAAGGGAATTGAACAAATGCGCGAGTCAGGGCTGTTCGTTGGAGGTTTTTCCTTCTCCGGACTCCTGTGGCTGCAATCTGACCAGTGGCAGAGGTCCAAGGCAATCTCTGAGGACCATCCTCACCCACAGAGCTGCTGATTCAGATCTCTCTAGCCACGTGCAAATTAAGACTCAAGCGTTTCCTCCACAGCCTATTTGAACCGCTTTTTTCCTACATAGAAGTGCATTTTTAAGTTTTATAGGACATTGTGAATATATGGTACAATGGCACACTGGATCTTGTGGGACGCAAATTTGAAAACTGAAACAAAATTCAATAATAAACAAAAAGCAAAATATTCAGCTTGAGTGGTATATGAATTAAGGTATCAGTCCAATCAAAACTCATATTCAGCAATATTAAACGGAAAAAGTACTGTAGCAGCACATTGTGTAAAGTTCAGAAGTTTCTATTTACTTTGTTTAGTTGTTAAGGTGGGGCCACTGACTCTCGACGCCGATCGTCTGGCTTTGTATTGGTGACTAAATGTTTTTCCCCATTTTTCCTCAGGTATGTGTTGTAAGAGTTACATTAATCCCAATGAGACTGCTTGATTAATTAAGTTATTTAATAGTCCTCCTATTCAGATAAATAAATAAAGTGCGATTAGCCAGAGCATGTTGCAACATCACTGCGCCTTTCATAACAAGCCTCTACGCTGCTCTTATCCTGTGCTTTAAGCATTGTTGTGTGTACAACTTTTGATACATGCTGTTACACTGAAGATGCTTCAAACCAAAAAGATGTGGTGTGTCTTCTTATCGTGGCTCTGCCTGTGCACACATTCTTTACATCACTGCAAGATGATAACTGCAGCAGATGAGGTTTGCATCACAGTACAGCAGAGTACAGCAGATATGATCACTCACCCAGAGACAATCGAATACAAGAAGTAATCTCGTATGGGTCACGATGCTGATCACATGACCTCAAGCAACACGTCATTTCCTTCTGCTTAAACTGCCTCGAAGTCACCTGTCCCAGCATTACACAGTCTGTTAAAAACTGGACAGCAAAGGATGAGTGGAGGGAAGGAAAGAGAGCTGGGCTCTAGTTGCACACATCATGCATCTTGACAATACAAATCAAACACAGTCTCACAGCAGTTGAGGCTGAGCTGCCGTTTGTTATCTTGTCTGATGCGGAAAGTGCGACACGCAGACGTATGGTGAAGGAGAGCGAGACAGACAGGTAATCCAGGATTACAGCGCCGACATGTCATTTCTGTGGACGTGCTATTCCTGCTCTGTCGTCTTTTGTGCGAAACGTAGGGTGCAACCCCATCTGTCTGCTCCAAACTCTCCTCTGGCACCCATCAATGGCGCACCGTGGACCAGCATAGACGACGAGATAATGAGCTCCCGTTGCCTTGTCAACGCCATCCCTTTTTCCGACAGCCACACTCTTAAGCTCTGGTTTGCCCGTTTCCTGGAGTGCAGAGCTTTTCAGTAAACAAGGCATCGAGATGATGGATGAAATTTCATATTGTCTTAAAATCCCTCCAACAGGCAACCACATGTGGACAATCCAGCCACAAGTAGCTTGCCATTTACTGAAGGGAAGGGTGACTTAACAGAAGTAAGAAACACTCATTTTCACACAAAGAAAGTAAGAACATATTTCACAGTTGATGAACATGATTTAAGTTTACAGACAATCTAAATGTAAGTGGCTGGTAATTGCTGCAGTGACAGATAATGTCATTTATGTCTAAAGCACATGGCAGATGTACTTGTCCTCCACTTGGTCTAAGTGGATCCCCAAAGCCATTTAAAGCAAAAATCGTCTACTTTTACTCATAAAGGAATGTTTTCAATTTTGAATGTTGATTCTCAACCTCAAACTCAAGTGCAAAGCTTCATCAGCTCGGAAATGACACTTGTCATGTTAATGACTTACAAAAAAGAGTCATGGACATTTAAAGGACAGAAATGGGTAAGTGGAACTGTTACTGTTCATAGTAAGATTTATGGATGTTTTATTTGTTTATGATAATCCCAATTATCAGCAGCTATTGTTCCCAATTTAACAAAGTCTACAAGGCAACAATACAATATACACACAATACTCATCACCACACACACAAACCTGACAACACATCATAGAACAAGTCTTCCGCAACAACACAATAAAATTTGTCAAAGACACAGAGACAAACTGAGTTTACCGTCATCTGACGGGCGTAAACATCATAATTTATTCCTCCCATTTTAGCCAGGACTGTATTCCAATATAAAGTCGAGGTTCACCAGCAACTGAAACAGGCTTGCACCAGGCCCCTGTTCTCACAGATATTGTACATTTTTTTTGTTAAACCATGTGCACAGCGTTAATTTGACTAAATTCAAATGTCTCTCCATATCAAACAGCACTGATATTGTCAGGTCTTGGTCTTATGGTTGTGAGCGAATGAGAGTGGTCTCTCTCAACAGTGTCCACCTTCGATTAGACATACTGAATCAGCTGAAAAGCCAACGACAGAGGTCCGATTCATCGCAGCACACACCACAGAAACTGGAGTGACAGACACTCATTGACGCCGTGACTTTGTTGACAGCTGACCATCTCCTTCATTTACTAACTGTTTCCTTGAGAAAGTACAGACACATTTTCATCAGAATTCATAGCAGTTTTCACTTTGTAATAATTTTTCCATTATCTATAATGACAGTAAAGATCACGCATCTGCAGGAGAAGCTTAAAGTTAAATTGCTCACGGGTTCATTCAGACAATAACTTGCTCACTGCCCCTTTTCAGCATCCCATGTAGGTTTAAAGTCACAGGTGAAAGTTCTGAATCATTTTATTCCAAAAGATTCTCTACTTGACGCAGGTCCCCTGTTTGTCCCCTGAGTTTTGTTTAAGGCCCTTCTCTCTATCACTCATCAGTGTGCTGGTTGGGGGAAGAGCCTGACTACATTCCTTGAGCTGCATCTACATATGCATCATGGCATTTCCAGTCGAGTGGCATTCCCTCCCCTACCTGTGTGTCACTGTGGTGTCTGACACAAGAGCGTGAAATTCACGCACCGTCTGCCATGACGAGGAAACTACTTTCAACTCAAAAGCATCAGACCCTTCAGCATCTGTTTTGTTTACCAGTTCGCTGTGATCATGCTCAGAAAAGATGCCAATTTCCCCTTCGTCTAATCCAGACGTTCTTTTAGAAATATTTTAGAGCAGCTCAACTTCTCACAAATCTTCATACAAGCATTGTCTGTGTAATTCTAAGCAACTGCCTTGTTAATAAAATGTAGATTCGGTCAGGTTCCTCTCTCAACATTTATGCTGTATCAATCTACATTTCACCCCACTCAAATGTCTTTTTTGAAAGAAAAAAAAAAAAAAATCAAGCATGATTTCCAAGACACCCCTGTAAACATTCTTTTGGTTTATTCAGTGTTATTTTACAGTAACCGTAGAAGAAGAGTTCTGGCACAGCGTTTAGACAAGCTAATGTTTCCCTCCCCCTCTGCCTTCCCTCCCTACTGACTCTTTATTTCAGTTTGAGGGAAAAAAACAACAACATATTTTTCTTGCAAAAGCAGCTGCTAAAACAAAGACACAAAGAAAAGCACAGAACTTGCTAATGTCTACGAAACACATTTTCTTCTCTGTGGAGCTCAGTAAAAGACAGAAAAGCTAACCTCTCACCTGGTTGTGTAAGAGAAGCTCAAAAAAAGCTGTTTTGCATAGTCAATGCAGTGAAAATCAGATTAAAAAAAAGAATTATTCCAAAGTGGCACATGTCTAGCAGGAGAGCATGAAGAAAATCTTCAGTATCAGACTGCAACAACTTTGGCTTGACAGACGCTTTAATTCAGCACATGCGAGTTAGGAGCCTCGTTCCAGAAACTCTGCTCTACTTTGTCCACATTCCAGACTGAATCACGAAATCAGTGTTGACAAACTGTAAACACTGGGTGGTAAATACAGAACGCTAGCTAAAGCACTCGTTTTCAACTCCCACAGAGCGTTTGCCAACTGCATGAGTCATGACGGTTAAATGAAAAGACGGCCTGACCCCTTCATTTTTCTTTGGAGGGTCTGTTCGTTAATGACTGGGCCTCGGCCCTAAGTCAGCACGCAGGCCAGGGAACAGCGAAGGCCAAAAGGGCCATGTAGCGGTGCTAGCACTCACCACCATGTCATGGCCTGGCACGGGCCTGTGCTGTGGAAGGGAGGCTCATGGAAATCAGGGCTTGGCCTGGCTTCACTCTTGCCTCAGCCTGCTAATGGCTTTCCAAGTTTGAGGCTGCCATTTGTCAGCTTGACTGATGTCCGTGCCATGAGGATCAATCCCTTTCCACCATCCATCTCTTCAGCATCAGAGGAAAGTACAGCGTTCCGGTGTGTTGGGCCAGAGCCGCGTGGACGTGCTCCAAGAATCAACAACCAGAAAAGGTTCAAACTTAAAGGTAGGGCAGGAATCGTACTGAGAAATATGAGGATAAAGGAATATATTTGCTGCAGGCTTGAACTGAAAGAAAGAACAAAAGAAATAAACAAAAGGTAAAACATAACAGCAGAACATCACACACAGCCAGAAACCACACAGATAAGACGAGATGCAAGCTGTTCCTATTCCTGAGCTGCTTTCAGTTGTATTTGAAAACGAAAGGTCTGTTTCTCCTCTCTCACTCCATTAAATGATGCTGATTGAATCTAGTTTGCAAGGCTTAAAACAGGCAAAATTAACTCTTGGAAAAGAAAAAAAAAAAAAAAAGTGGAGGAGAAAGTCAGATATTCTGCCTATTTGACGGAGAGAAAGAGGGAGTGAGCAAGATGTGGCGAGCAGGAAAAAAAGGACTGAAACAGAGCAGCAGTGTGAGGAGAACAGCTGAAAGAGATTGTGTGGCCCCAGGTGAGCCCTGTGGTGGGTCACTTCATAGACCTGCAGGCTGAGTAACACTGACAGGTCAGCTGGAAGACTCGCTGCCAAGAGAAACCCTCAACGGAAAGAACCGGGCACGGGCGTGTACCTCAACAGTACAGACTAACCCATACACACGCTACAGAAGTACATGCAAACAGACACACACACCTTGCATCCACCACAAAATAATTTCCTTTTCAATCTACCACACAATAACTGAGCCACTGTTTATTGACCTTTGCCACGGTGCTTTTCACCAGGCAATCACTTCTTTGGCTCGAGGCACAGAAATATACTAAGCTCTGACTGTGGGCTCTGTTCTGTAAATCCACCATCATACAGCTGGCTGACATACATCACAGCTCAGGATGCACATCAGGATGTGTGGTGAGCGCCTGGGGGCGGGAGCCACTGACAGCCACGATGATTGGATCATCAAAGAAGACAACTTGATGTTGTAACCATCATTAGTGCAGAGATAAATCAATTAAAGGGAATCAACACTGAAGGCCTGTGCACACAGGTGTCTGAGGGGCACATGTTTAAATGGTCTATATTTATAACATAACATTTAACGGATACAGTCTTGTTCAGAGTGGAAACTGGCCATTTGCATCTAATTTCACAGCCAATAACATGTTCGCTTTGGATTCCCTGTGTTAACTATTATCCCCTTAAGTGAGAGGCTTGCAAATTTAAATATAACAATGAAGCAGATCAAAATGTTCACTTGCAAAAGCTTACATTAGAGGAGCTGAAATCTACAAATTGACTGAAAAATGACTGAAACGGGTACAACAATCACCAAAACTATTAATCAGGTTTAGTTAAAATGAATAAAAGATTCTCATACAGACTATGACATGGAGCTATTTTACCACTGAATGGTTAAATTCTTTGGAGACATTTCCTGTTTGTTTAAGGGATATTTGGACTCTCTCCATCCTTCTCAGGAATGAGAATTAGAGGCGGGGAAGCAGCCGTAGAGGATCCATCAAGGTGGCAACCGCCTGCTGCCGAGTGAACACTGGTGACAGTGCAGGTGGGCAGGCTGAGGCTTATCTGCCAAAACAGCCAGGGTTGCACCACACCTCCCGCCGCAAGAACTGCCACGACTCAGCGACCACACGCAGAGAGAATGAGAGGGTAGCAACAGGAAGGGAGAGATGAGAGAACAGAGAGGTAGAGATGTGGGAGATTCTGGGAGGAGACAACACAGAAGAAAGCAGGAGGATCATTAGAGCTCCTGCTTCTTTGAGTGCTGTTTGTAGAGAAAGCAAAAGATTACACTTGGAAGGTAGATAAAATGTGACTGAGCACTGGAAATGTTTGAAGTGGTTTTATGTTAGGATAAAGATATTTATCAAGTGTTGGGCATCATTTTTGATACTGGTTCCAACACAGTACTTGAGTTTATAAACCTGAATGAAACTAAAATCACTCTAGATACAGTATTTCTAGATATTTCTTGTTTTCATGTAATAAACTATTATTTTTTAATGTGCTTTAATGTCTAAAACAAGAATCCAAGTAAAAACTTGACCTGAATAAAACAGAGCAGAGTTAAATTGACAGAAAGTTTTCTTCATGCTACAAATATCACATCAAAACACTGTTACCACTGGACACTACTGCAAAACACTAATAATTCTACTCAGTATCAGTATGTACGATAAAAACCTCTGTCCACTTTATTTTTTGTACCCATCATGTGAAAATGACACCAGCCTTGTTCACCTGTGCCGACGGCAGACTCTGCTACAACACCATCACTCCACCGGGGACATTGCAACATTCCTAAAATCATCTCTAGAGCGTCTTAAGTGTTGACTAAGCAGCTCCTGGCTTTCGTGACTAAGTGTGAATGTGAGATCCCTGGTGTCAATTTAACTGGGACCTTGATATTATCATCTAAGCCAAACAAGAAAATTGTAGGGCAAATATGGCAAACATTACTTCTGTGTGAGGACAGTTGATTACATAGTAGGATAACTCCAAATGAAGCCAAAAACCACCTAAGCATTTCATTAATGCACTCCCAGGTTTCTTATAGCACGGGTCAGAAAGAGCATTATCCAAACAGATAAAACAAAGGTATGTCTGCTGCATATAAACAGAGGCTCCTCTTCCTGCAGTGTAACAACATTACAGCAGTACCATTCTGATTGATGAAAGTGCCATGTCTGCAAACGCCTCTTTTACATAGCAGAGCGCTTTCTCTGCAGCTCGCAATTCATCATGTGACAGTGGGACGGCTGCATTCATCTTAATGCATCACAGACCCAAACAGGTCTGAGGTCACACGCTGCTGCCATGAATTCCTCTGTGATTCTAAAAGGGGGAGGAGAGATAAGATTTTTTTGAGGGGCGCAGAGAGTTATGAGCAAGACAGTACTGTCACTTTTATGTTTGTATCACCTACTAACAGTGGACAGGTCATCAATACACACAGCCCCAAGAGACTGGAATGTTTTACCAATGGTAAAGGATAAATCCATCCTAAAGAGACTAACACCGACTAATGCCTACTGGCAGCATTACTTTGCATTTCTTTGTCTGGTTTGATAATTCACTGATTTTACACATATATGTCATCTTACTAGTCATGAGGAGAATTAAACAGTATGTGACAAAATGTTGTATAATGTACAGTATTCTGTGACTCTGGAGTGTCATGGAAACATCATCAGGGTAGTCTTGTGCTCAGAGACTGCAAATCTTCAACAGAAAGCCTACGTCACAAGCTAGCAAGAGGTTTATCAGGGTGTTGGGGCGTAACAGAGGAATCAGCTGCTATGGTCACCATTCTATTAAAGTTATTTGAATGCACAATACTGCAACACAGCAACAAGGAAATTAGAGTCAGGTGCACAACCATAATTATGCTGAATATAGCTCACAACATAATGAAAAAGGCTTTCAGCTGTTTATATTTACTCACCTTTAGTGAAAGCACCTTGAACAAAATCATTTTATGCTCACTCTCTGCGGTTGTTGCCCAACAGAGTAAATTACTACGCTACATAAAATGAACCAGAGTCGCTGAACATCACAAAGTGGTGACGTCTAACAATGCATGATGTGATACACAGCATACACACATGCTCTCTCCATTTGCGCCTTCAAGTCCTGTGAATCCATGTGAAGCTTTATGATCCTTTCCTGGATGTCATGAGGAAATTTAAACACGAGAGGAGGAAGTTACAAAGTTTTAACAAACAGAGTAGAAACACATGAGTGTAGAGTAATAAATGAAAGCGTGTGAAAATACTAAAAGAAACTTCATGCACCCAAGAAATACAACTACTTTTCTTAGCTTGAATATAAGACATTTCATGTAACATAACCCTGAACTTCTAGTCACTCCAACTCCAAACCTGTGCAAAGTTCACTTTTAACACCAAGTGCATCATTAGAAATGAAATTTGTTAACAGATCAGTATCACTAACAAAAGACTAATTGTGTATAAAGATTGCCACATTGTGCTGTGCACTGTGGCTGTGTGTGGGGTTTTGTGAAATAAAAAGGTAAAAACACAAATTCGGTTTTTGATACGTTTACACAGTTTTATATATTAAAATTCATAATAAAGTTAAATTAGTGACATTAATTGAAAATATAACTTATGTACAGTAGTATTTGATGGAAAAACTCATTTTTAGCCTCAGGTCTTAAAGGGTTAAGCTGCTGCTATATAAGGAGAATATTTATGTTAAGCAGTACAACAACATAAATGACAGCTTAATATAAATATAATTAACTGTTGTTGGTAAGATGCATATAGTTTAACAGTGCTACCTGTTGCACTGAATTCTAAAGGCACTTAAGCAAAGTGTTTGCCTCAGCAAGTGAGCAAATACTTCTTTATATTTTGCTTTCCTCGCTGTCTACTTGGCAAGACGGTGGGGGGTAATTGGCATGCAAGCTTCAGCAGGGCAGTTAGATGAGCCAGGACCCGAGCTCGGCCACAAAGCACAACGGCTCTGCTGTGCCCACAAAATTAGTTTAAAGCAGTGATTCAGCAACAGGCTGAGACCTGTACAGTTCCACTGATGCCATCCATCACTGCGAATCCATTTCTCTGGCACAACTACTGAGCCACGCTATCACACACCACCTCCCACACACCGAAAAGTACAGCGCAGGTACAGAGAATTTCAAAAGATACTGGCTCAAATGATACAGGTTTTCAATACTGATCCTGATGCTGCTATTGGGCTGAAGTTATCCATATATTGGGCAACTGGTCGGCATGTTTTGATGCAACCATCTTTGTGGCCAAAAACTGAGATTAAGATTTTAAAGCGATCACTGTCTTTTAAAAAATACAATAAACTATTTCAAGGTTGCTGTGATGAGTTTGAACCTTTCATCATGATAATGGTGGCTGAGATCAAAATGTACCCTGATGTATCAATAAAGCGATCTAAACCCCACTGAAAGACGACTGGGGTTTGGAGTGGGAACCGAGGTCAGGATTGACTAACCCCTGTTCAACTATGTGAACAGTTAGAGCTGACATAGGAGGAAGATTGTGGCCAGGATAAGGGAATGGAGCTGAAGAAGGTAGGTGGGGTGCCAGTTGATCGAATCTTCTCATTAACTTAACTAGCCCAGTCCTGGAGAGAGCTAGACGAGGAGAAGGAGTGGGAGGGAGGGAGGATTGGTTTAATGAAGACTCCTGCCGTGAGGGTTCGTCTCGCCTGCTGTGCGGCCCTGTGAATAAGCCTGGTCGACAGATGGGCTGAGGAATTGATCAGTAAAGATGGTCTGCAGAGACCTGCACACACTCAGAGGCCATGTTTTAGCTGAGGTGGAATACACGATCAAGGATATCAAACACAATGACATGTCAATAATAATTACTACCAGTGGGAGAAAACTCCCCCTACAGTTAGAGGCACACAATCTAAATTGGAGTTTCATTTGAACTGACAGCGAGGGAGGGCCCCGAAGAAGTCAAAATCAAACCACTCATGCTTATGATTTATCAAACAGGCACGTCTTGAAAACTGAAACAAAGGAAGGACTGCTGAATCAGTCAGATCTGCCCAGACCACTGATTCTGAGGCAGTAGACATTTAGAAATGGAGCCTATTTGGTATCTCGGTCCCTCGTCTTTCTGATGTGCTTCTGAGAGCTGTCCCACTTTCAGCCCAGGCTCTGTGTGGCATCTATCTTTCACACGAGTGACAACGCCCCCCCAGCCCTGCACTGCCACTCTCATTTTCATCATTTATTGTTCCAGGCTCAGAGATTCAGCCCGGCACAGCAAGCCCTGCAATTCTGTCATCTTCACAAGCTCAATACTTGCCTGCATGGCTGATAAGCAACCAAACACTGAGTTGATGAATAAATCACAATACAGCACATACACACTTACTGAAACCAGGAGGAGTCCCATTTATTTGGTGTACTTTTGGTTATTTTGAAGTACCTGAACCAAATCTTATGTACATCTTAATTTTGTTGAGGTTTAAAGATCACTGCTGGTATTAATAACGTGTGTGTGTGTGTGTGTGTGTTTGTGTCTTTTCCACAAAGAAAAACACTGAACAAAGCAAAACACTACAGTCTCATAAGAGAATTTATTTTGTATCAGTCTGGTTTAAAATGACATCCCTTTTGCATCTAGTCCACAACCAATCCATTGGTCTTATAGACATAAACCAAACTCCTGTGAATTTTTATTTTCAGAATAGCACAGGAAAAAGTGAACTATTGTGCTCTAAACACAGCGAGGAACTCTACAGCCTTCATTTTGATTCTCCTTTTCTTCCCTGCTGCTTGCCCATGTACTTATTTTTTCACGTATCACGGAGAAGTGCTTTTAACCTTTCCTGCTAAAAAGGATGAAACATTATTTTAGGCTAAAGTTATAACTCTAGAGAATAGCACATGAACGATTATGTACTCTACAAATCCACCTTTCATGTTCCCTGCAATTTCCTGCCATGGGTTTTCTTTCAGTTCTGTACCCATTGTCCTGCTTGTCATATAAGTTCTTGTGCTCAAACACAAATTATGAGATGCTTGTGAACAGCTCTAAGTGACTATTCAATTATCAGTTGCTCAGATTTGAATACAAACCATGTAGAAATCAAACGGGCTCCAAATAACATGAAGCACCCATGACAGGTTAAGAAAGTGAACATATTTTAACAAAAAAGTTTAACTTTGTGTGAATTGGCCTTTGGAATGGATTAGCTTTGTGGTGATGTCTGCCGTGTTGTGTCATAGGTTGCCAGATTAATAAAATAAATGTCTTTATATGTGATTTATATGTATATTTCTGTGTTTAAACAGAAATGATATTCCAGCTCATGCACTGCAGTGCTAGGATGGGGTTGTGTGGCTGTGACACATTTTTTTGACATTTGTTAAAGGACTGTAACCGACCTCGCAAAGAAAGTGCATCAAGCTCGACAGAGTCTTGTAGCTAGATCTGTGGTGCCCCGGGGGCTTCAACACCTCCAACAATTCAGGCCTAACATTGTCACCATGGTTACCACTGCCTGACACCTCTGGCAATGGCAAATAGACTGATCACAGTGGAACATTTGAGACGACACTGGCAGAGCCTGTGTGCATCGTCACACAATAAAGACCTTGGGGTATGAGGGAACAGTCACTGAGAGCCAGTTACTTTTTGACTAAGTAAAGAACTTGTGGACAAAAACAACTAAGGGTGAAAAGGGGGACAACGCTGGCAGGGTGTCCATCTCCAGCTGGCATATAGTGGAATGTTAATTAGGCCTGCAACGACAAGACACCTCCTTCTTAAATGTCACATCTTCGTGAGCAGAGTGGAGAACAGCTACGGGTTTCTGTCAGGGAAACGATGCCGTGGTTTGTTTGCCTTTCCAGTAGCAATTTCTTTTTGGTTCTCTTTACCCCAAGCATTTTCTCGTAACATTCTCGTGCTCCTTCTCTTGGCCCTTCTGTTATGCCGTTTACTCTGTGATGAATGGCTCTATTTCAACTTAAGACCCCCCCCTCCTCCGTCCTTACTTTCTTTTAGCTGGAATAGATTACAAATCGTGCAATTGTGCAGAACCAAGATTGATTTCTCAAAAAAAAAACAAAAAAAAAACATTGGGCTGGAGGCAGCAGAGGAAGAATATAATAAAATATAGACTACAATTGCAGTTTACTTTAATGCATAAATTTTCACATACGCGTCTTTGATGACAGCTTTTTAGGCTGTTGTGGCTCTTGCAGAAACAGGTCTTGATAAAAGGGCTCAGAGGCCAGAAGAAGAGTATAGACAAATGGACAAATGTCACTGTGGTTTGTAATAAGACATGACAGTGAGAATACTGTATAGCCTTTTAAATGGCAGGCCTTATTATCAGTCTGCTTTCACAGCTTAAGATGGGAAGAAATTCAGATAATGGGGCATCAGTGACGAACGGTTGGACAAGACCTGTTAAAGCTTAATAAGAGAGGTTGCTCAGCCAATGAGTTAATGTAACAGTGAAACGGTACACAGACTGAGCAGTTCAACAACACCGACATCAATAACGAGTTCCATTGTGAGCAATACTTTTTTTAATCAGGTTTCTGGCTGTGCTTGTTAGTGTTTTTCATAATATATATAGTTAGTAGTATCTGAACAGCCCAGGGTTACCATTGGATATTAAGCAATATATAAAATTACTTGAAATAATAACTGTCTCCCTCAAGACTCAACCAAAATTAATCACACAGGGCAAGTGAATTGGAAAATGAACTCCTCCTGCTAAGGTGGGAATAGGACTGTGAGTCTGAGTAGAGATTCAGGGCATTTTTGGTCATGACAGTTCATATGAAAACTAAATAAGTTAAGTTTTGTAATAGTCGTTGGCGGGGCCAATTCATTCCAGGAGTGAAAAAGGAGTTTATGTGAAAAGCTTTTAATTGGACGACCTAAGCACTTAAATGAAGGAAAGGAATTTGAGGAAGGTGCAGGGGTCGCAGTAGGCGTTGTCAGTGCACTAACTCGCAAACCTTCAGGTTCCACCTCTTCCAGTAGTTAAAATTATTTTACATTCTCCAGTTGGACAGTGAAGAGAGGCACACAAGTATCATGGAGAGGTGTAAAAAACATTTAAAAGAAAAAACCTGTCCACGGTCTAGGGAGCTGAATGGTTTATATGCAGGCTGCCAGCTTACATTACATCTTAGTGTCACAATTTGTTTGGGAGCATCATGGACACCCTCTAAAAAGAGTGGGCTCTACCCCAAAGCCTTCCCTGGCAGCTGAGGAGTCACTGAACGTCACTCATGATCATTCAGCCACCGGGGAGGGAGGGCAGAGGGTAGATTGTGGTGAGAAAGGAGAGTAAAAAAGGACAATATGAAGAAGACAGTGACAGAAGATAACACAGGAGAGGAGGCTGACAGAGTGTAGAAGGAGACAAAGTAAAAAATAAAATACTCATGCATGCTAATCATTGTTTCCTGTGGAAAAAAAAAAGAAAGGACTACTGAGCTAGAGCTTGGAACTGTCAAGGGATTGGACATGTTTGTTATCCGAGCAAAACACAAACAACAACAACAGGCCAGGCCTGAAGTCTGGGAGTTTATGGACATCTTACAGCAGCGCCTTGTTTCGTCGCCATGTCCACAGATAGAAAAAAGAAAGAAAACTGTCAAACTGATGTTGTCTGCGGGATGCACGCCACGTCTCATCTTAGCAGTAGCAGAGAGCGTGGGAACAGCTTTCGGAGCGTTGAGCGGAGGTGGAAGACTGACCCTAGCTTATCAACCAGTACTTGCAATGCACAACTGCCTGCCTGACGTGGCCACCTGCCAGATAAACAGTCCATTTGAAAATGCAGCCTATTTATTACAATAAACCTATATACATTGTTTCCCCATCAGAACTGTATATAGGTGTACTATAAGAACAAAGAGATGTTTACTTCATTGTTAGGTGAACAGAGTATGTTTTTTCATGTTTGTGTGAGTCTTGTTTATTTGGATGAATGTGGAATTAGTTGCAATATGTGTCATGTGCATCAAATGGTGTTCAGGGTCAAATCAGCTAGATTCTCCTTGAGCAAAGGGTGCAAACATCTCATGACTAGTGGCTGTTACTGAGAGCCTCAACAGCCCAAATGTTTCTCTATCAAATGTCAGTCTTTACGTTTCCAGAGGTGACACCAGCACAGCTTGTTGAAGGTTCCCTTTAGTCAGGGAGCAAAGGCAACATGTGAAACATGGCATCAGTAGAGAGACGCTCCTCTTGTAGCATCAGCCACAGTGAATGACAGCGAAGCACTGAAGAGGCCCCTTTCTCTGAGCTGACACCACTGATTTGAATATCAAAACATGATGTAAAACGGTGATTAAAAGCCAATTACAGCTCACGTCAATGAAAAGTCAATTAAGTGTTTCGGGGGCTGGGAATGGGTTTGTGCCAAGGTGATGACAGGGGAAGCAGAGAACAAAAGGGAAGAATGAGGTATATACAAAAGGAGAGAAGCAAAGGGAAACAGCGGCTAAGAACATACACGCTTGGGTTGGTTGGGTGCAGAAGACAACATTTTGGATGAATACAGCGTTGCAGTCAGATGTGCAAACATCATCTGCTGTATACAGCATTTCTTCCACTCCTGTCAGCAGGCAGTCATGAATTATGAACAACTTGCTTAAAGGTAGCATTCAATTAAGAGTCAAATCCACTGAGAACAGGAGTGGGAATGTTTTCTGACAAACCCTTAAAAAAACAAACCCACCTGCCCGCATATTCAAATGGCTCAATTATCAAGTCGAACAACCTCCTGCCTGGCCCAGCTTCAGCTGACTGATACTGCCATCACTTATTTATACAACAGTAATGAACGATGAATGTGAGGAAAAATGTGGGGGTTATATATATATTTTTTTTTAATTCAGGCATGGTGAACAGTCCAGCTGCCAAGTTTTTGATCACACGCCTGGAGCCTACGGGGGCATCCGTGTTTGTCATGCTAAAAATGCAGCGGTGGCTGACGCCCTGGGAGACGAGGCTGAACACGCTGCTGCCATACCTTCATCCAGTGAATCAATCTTTGGTCCCAACAGGCTCCCCCAACAGGAAAACCTAAATTGCTAAGAGGCAAACTAGTGCTGCTTAACCCCGTTCTTTAATTATTGAGAAAAGCCTGAAATTGACCGAACGCACAACACTCTCAACTCAAGAGGCTTGTTGGAGAGTAATGAAGAGGTTTGGAGCGGAGAGGGGATCGTTTTAGAGAGGTGCCAAACTGGGGTAGATCTGTGCTGAGAGGATGTGTTCACGCTCGTCTGTCTGTTCCTGCTTTTCAGTTGTAAAGAAAAGATGAAAAACGTAGAAAACTCGAGTGCATTCTTTCAGTATAGTGTTACTCTCCAACTTGGCAGTCAACAGTTCCGCTCTTTGCCTCAATTTGCTGTGTCGCTCCATCCCTCCCTCACCAATTCACCCTAATAAAATCGTGCATGCAAACAACAGGAACAAATTCTGCTCACGCACACACAGTAACACAAGTATGCAACTGTAATCAAGCACACAGACCAGTGTTTACAACCATTCTCCCAAGATATGAGGCTCTGACTCGGGGGGGGGGGGGGGGGGGGGGGACATTAAAGA
>JAUMHL010000009.1:2826327-2846786 GCA_032362345.1 Sandelia bainsii | reverse complement strand
CCCCCCCCCCCCCCCCCCCCCCCCCCCCCCCCCCCCCCCCCCCCCCCCCCCCCCCCCCCCCCCCCCCCCCCGACATTAAAGACTGGAGTTACTTAAAAGAAAAGAAAAATTGGACAGCACATCAGTTGGGGTCATTGACACAGTGAGGGCCAAATGGTCATGTAGGCTGGCTTGTTCTCTCTCAATAGCCACTGCCGCTGCACCCTGTTTGTTGCGTTATTTCCAGGAATAAGCACTGGACTAAGTATGCATTTCCTCTGCTTGAAATCTTGGCTGCCATGGCCACTCTCCCACCACAAATACAAGTAAATAAATTAGTTTTACTACTACAGTAAATATTGGTTGGGAGAAATGGTAACATTCAACAATGACTGACAGTTGATTAGAATCAGGTACTGAATATTAGAAAAGGTTTGGTAATTGGCCAAGCAACTGCCCTAACTGCTGGCTCACAGCACATGCCTAAACCTGTTATTTATGCTTGACAGCAAGTGAGTACAAGCTCTTCATTTTAATGTTTAATAGAGTGGACCCACGCCTTCATAAACTGGTTTGGCTGTTTTCAAATTCAGTGTTGCCAAGATTACAAGAGAAATATCACTTTGCTGACCAGCGCTGTTTGTTCTTGTTTATTGTTCTTCTTTGCCATTTAAACCTTTAATAAAAACAGTCAAGTAACATATGCTAAATGCATCTCGGAGAGTGCCCAATAAATTTGTTTCCCTATATGGCGAGAGCTTCTGCCGCCTCATTGAAAATCTTCCTGCACCTGGAAAAGATTTGAAACTTGAACCACCATGCACACGAAAACATTAGATGAAAAGCTATGATTTACAAATTAAGGGGGGGGGACTTTTTTCAGAAAGCAATAAAGTATGCATAAAACAGTGATGTAGTTAGGCTATTAGTAAGGTATTTACACTTGCTGTGAACTTTGAACTGACATGCCATTAAAGTAAAATGCATTGTTTCAGTCAGGTTTGCGATCAGTCAGACATGTTTGTCACTAGATTCAGCACCATTATTAAATGAATGCAACACAGTTCAATGTCACTGCCCACTGTCACAGTGTGAGAGTTAGGTTAAACTGAATTGTCAAAGCAGTACGGTCACAAAACAACCAACATCAAGTATTTGCATTCCTGTTTTTCATTGCAATTAGGTTAACAGATAACTAGTAATTTAAAAAACAATTCTAAAGAATATCACCTGTTTATTATCTGGCAGCTGTACTGACAGCTGCTAGCTGTGGGACGAGAGGGTGAGAAAATCTGAAACCATAGAAGATAGCAAATTTATGACTTCACTCTGTGTAGTTCACGTGTGATCATGTGCACATTTTGCACAAACCAAACACGTCAAGAGAGCAGACTTGCTGGAGCTCAGCTTTTGATCGTCATTGTCTGTTCTTTGGCTAACCAAGCTTTTATGACAGGGGTGGCGGAACAACTGAGAATGTGAGTTGTTTATGTTGCTCAAGAGGCAAATTTCATCTGTTCACTTTGTAACAGTTTGGACAGTAGACATCACACTAGCACGCAGAAGCCAGGCAGCAACCCCCACATATCATCAGTGGCTTTGGTGGAGAGAAAAAAGAAGGGGTGGGTGTACAGAGAGGGCACTGAAACTGCATTTTGTTCCATTATGCATAATAACAATAACCAGAGACCCATGGTGTATTGCGGTAAGCTGCTGAGACGGTGGCCAAAATGATTTGGCCACAAGGAAAAATTCTATGTGCCTGCTGGGCCAAACCTTAAAAACTCTGCATGACCATCCATAAATTCTCTTCTGAGAAGAGAGAGTTCACTTCTAGCTGAAAAACTTCAGCATGGTTCAGTGCCATTACCATTTGAAAAGGGAGAAGATGAGTGTAGTGGCGCGGGGGGGGATAGACTAGAGTGCAGAAAGAAAGGCTGAAGGGGTGCACAGCAAGGGAAGAGCGGCTGACTTGTTGAACTTGGTGCATGGATGAGCTTCATTTGTCAACAGAGCACTAGAGCTACTTCATATTCAGGTTTTGCCCTTGAGACAACATCAGCATGGTTTGAGTTGGTATTATGCAGTTGGAAAGTATATCTGAGCATGTGGAGTACTGAGAAGAGACGGTAACAACCTTGGAAAAATAATCTTCCCATTGCATCAAGCTCATAAGAACAAACTTCCATGTTGCATTTTTTACACACTTCAACCCTAAAGTAATATAAAACAAAACACCAATAAAGTTGAGATTTTAAAAATTCTTCCATTGCTACGGTGTCAATTTTTTTGCATTATGCATATGTCCTTTGGGGTACGAATGAAGTATAACTAATAACAGATAAATAAGAATAATTTATGATATGATAGGGTAGTAGAGTTCCAAGGATGTTAAAACTGGTAGGTTGCAAAGGGAGTGTACTTCACTTTTTGCACCCTCTCATTTTGAATTGATACAATTGTCATATTTTGACTTTTTCAAACTGATTCCAAATCATAAATTTATCATTTTCAATAATATTTAGATGCATTACTACGGCTCTGTAACCAGAAAATGAAAAATGACTGAGGATAAAGTGCCAACTTTCAGCTATAATTTCAGGTAGCTTACAACCATATTGTGTGAACAGTGTAGAGCTTGTAGCCCTTTTCAAAACGTAGTGCCGCAAAGAACAATGAGCACACCTCTAAAAGTCGACAACGCAAAGTTGACGAACTGTGGAAAACTGATGTTTTCACATCACAGATAAAGAAATTAAATAGGTATTATGGGTAATACATTAGACTCACTAGGATAATACAGGGATTAAGTGTGCTGAGGCTGCTCTGCACATGAGCTGAACTGACAGACTGGGTAGGGAACAAATAATATATCGGTTATATATTTCTCATATTTACACTTAAAGTGTATTGAGAAAAAGCACATGCAAGACAAAACACTTTCCAAATCACTATCTGTGACAACTGTAACTGAAAGGAAGGTTTAACTTTCTTTTGCCCTTTTATGAAGGAAGTAAATAAAACTCCCAAGCTGACGGACTGAAAAAATCTAAGTGTAGGCCCTTGTGTTGTCACATCTGTGTTTTGTCAAGAACCAGTTTGTTCCCACCTTAGGGCAGGTTCATTGCAGCCAAGCAGGCAGGTAATGACACCTGTTTTCCACCTGCTGGGTCAAACTTGCTCTCTGGCAGTTTATTCTCCTCTCCCTTTTTAGCACAGTCCCACGCCCGTTTGGAAGCAAACACTCACACACTGCAAATTTAGCCAAACTATTTCATGGAACGCTGAAGCACAAATATTGGGCACAGAAGGTAGAGTATATGCTGCAGAATGGCTGGTGATAACAGTTGGTTGGGTCTACAGCAGTGAACATTTCCGGAGCCTTTGGGTTAGTACTACAAATTGATAACCACTATATTAAAATTTAGTGACTCACTTCAATGCCAGAATGTTTCTTCAGAATGACAGAAAAGCCTCTGAAACAGCATTTGACCACAAACAAGCCCCCAGATTTATGCAATCAGACATTGCAGCTCTTTAAAGCAAGATGAGTCACCCGTCGTTTTCAGCTGTAAAAAAACGAGGTGGAATATGACAAGCCTTTTAAGACTCCTCCAGATACGTAACAAGACATAAAAATACTCTGCTTTAAATAATATTTTGTGTCTGACAGGATTTGGCCACAAAAAAAATTCAATTCCCTTGTTAAAAGTACATGTCGTTCTCCTGCCTACTAGTTCCGATGCCTCAAAATCCTGCTCTCTTGAACTAGGATTTAGGGTGAGTGTTGACAATCAGGCAAAACACTGTCACAGTTTCAACACTCCTACACAAGCTGCAACTAAAAACTGGTTAGCCACTAACGAACATAATGTAGGTGTGGCAAAAAATAAAATAAAAAGTACATGTTTTAGCATGAAAAGATCGCTAGCAAATGCAAACACTCCTTGAGGAAAGTAAATGACTTGTGACACCTCCTGAGCTGAAAAGGTCTGAGTGTTGATGACTTGATCTGAAGGGTATTAACAATCCAGCGTTCTTTAGCCCTCAGTGTTGACAGGAGGCTGGGAGCCAAACACCGGACACCTCCTCAGGAAAAGCGTTCTTGACAGGGCAGTGTGAGTGTAATAGATCTGAAGTTCTCCACTTGGTGCTGGAGAGTGCTGAATCACCATGGAAACCGAGATGGTTGTTTGGCAGGTTTGAGCGGCTTTTGGTTTCAAATACTTTCAGTGGAGGGCTTCAGCAGCAGTGCTACTTCTCTCACGCTTATGAAAAACCTCCATTTGCACGCTGCTCCCCGTCTCTGATCATCCTTTTTATTTCCCCCTCTTCTTCCTTCACAGCTCAGTAAGGCAATCACAGCCCTGTGGTGCAAGAGTGTCTTTGCTATGGTAGATAAAGGCTAGGAGATTGTCAGTAATGACGGGTCCACCAGCGCTGAAACTTCCCAGAGCTGCTTGTTTCAGCAGTAATTACGATGGGGGAATGGTGCACCGTGACTGGCTCTAAAAAGCTTACCAAGCCTTTTGCCTGTGATGCCATGTCAACTTCTTTACGGTAGGCAAGTCAGTTGGATATGTAAAAAGAGGACTTAAAAGCTAAACAAAATGTGTGAAACAAAGAGGTAAAAAGCAGAGGCAGCAGACTCGGCACAGAGTGATTTGGAGGCTGGGCAGGGGGAGGGGAAGAGTGGGAAAGTACTGTGAAGTCTATGAATAGGGATGAGATTGGCTCATTGGTGCTCAGTGTTCACCAATCACACCTCTGTTGAAGAAGGTGGAGAACGAAATAAGACAGGTGAAAAGAAATACAAGAGCGAGACAAAACAAATAATGGAGAAAGATGATGGGCTTCACGATGAAGAAGACAGAGGAAGAAAGACCTATGTGGGTATATCTGAAAAGGCTCTGCTGTACCAAAAAGAGAAAAACAAAAAAAGAAAAGAAAATCATCTCTTATCTTGCTTCCCTGTGCCACTTTCCCTGAATCCGGGCCTCCCCATCTCAACTGCTTCATGCTCGCCTCTTGTTCCGATCCCTTCCACCCACTCTCATCCCTGTGATCTCAGAGACACACAGGTGCTTATGAGAAGAGCGCTTAACCGCCCTCTCCATGGATGAGCCCTGCCGAAGGTTTGTTCTGATGTGTAGAGAAAATCAGGGTGTGAGCACCAGCCAGGAAGAGAGTGCCCTGCTTCTTTATTCCATTATTGGGCAGAAACCGAACACACCGAGGGGAGACGAATGAAGATGAACTAATTTTGAACACGCACACATATGTGTAGGATGCGTGTTATGCGTGTCGATATTATTGAAAATGGTGGGCGTTGTGGGGGGTCTCGGGACAGAGTGGAATTTAATGAACGTGTTCAGCTACCATTGAGAAGTCATCTATCATGGGTCAGTCACATGGTGCAAAGTTGTGGGCTGAGGGTGGTCATGATTAAGGAGTGCTTAATTCTAGTCAGAGTGCACTGAAGAAAAAATGGCATCAAGATAACTGCATTCACTGCAGGGCAGATATAAAAAAAAAACTAGGTGATTTATAGGTTCATATGTATATATGAAATATATACATTTCACTGAGGAAAAAGTCCCACCAGGCTCAAAATGCATTTCCATACTTTAAAATACTATATATGGCATGTTTTACTATAGCACTAATGACATCTCACATACAGTATGGGCAAACTATTTACTTGTCAGGCTGCATTTGTGATCACCAATTGTCTTGTTGCCTACTGTTATTTTCTAGCTCTTTT
The DNA here is from genome assembly GCA_032362345.1 of Sandelia bainsii. Taxonomy (NCBI): domain Eukaryota; kingdom Metazoa; phylum Chordata; class Actinopteri; order Anabantiformes; family Anabantidae; genus Sandelia; species Sandelia bainsii. The sequence continues at coordinate 2,841,043 of JAUMHL010000009.1, read as the reverse complement.
TCCCTTTTTCACTCTAACCGGTCGAGGCAGATGACCGCCCACACTGAGCCTGGTTCTGCTTGAGGTTTCTTCCTTTAAAAGGGAGTTTTTTTCTATCCACTGTTGCCTAATGTTTGCTCAAGTGGGGTTGTTGGGTTTTCAACATAATTCTTTATAAAGTTATACTCTGTAAGGTCTTAAACCTTACATTGTAAAGTGTGCGATGAGTTTTGTTGTGATTTGGTGCTATATAAATAAAATGAATTGAATTAAATAAGAAACCTGAACCCCCATCATTGCACATATTTTATGAACTGCAAGCTTCAACTCTGATTCCAGATTTAGAAATGTATCTAGTGGTTTTCTTGATCACAACACACTAAACTGAATATGTTGCTGGTTGGACAAAACAATCTTAAGACATTACTTGGGGATTGACATTCTCCATGATACTGTCTTTTTGTATTTTTGTGTCTTAAAAAATAATTGTTGATATTATGTTCAAAAAGTGGACCTCTGTAGGATTAAAACCACAGGAGTGTAGTTCTGTAGTTAAAAAATAATGGCCACATAATTTACTGTGACTGTAATACCTGCAACAATAAGACAGAGCAACACAAATACCTTGAAAGCACAGGGCATCAAATGAAACATCTTAATTTGTCAGTGACTAGCACCTCAATAAACATACTCAAGCTTAGCACATTTACATTCCAGCAAATAGCTTGCAATTACCCGTTTAAATGGCATACATTGGCAATTAATAGAGCAATCTTCTTTAATGCCCCATCTAGGGAATTTGTAAATATCAATTATAAGCAATACAAGAGTGTCTCAGATAAAAAAATCTCTCCTCTGCAGCAGACACAGCATGACATCAACCATAAAAAACTATATATTTCTGAAAGCTAGTGTGTTATAATCTCCACAAACCACCCTCAACCACCTCCACCACATAATTTTCACATCATTCTCAGAATGAGAGAAACTTGTGGTGGAAAACGGGCCAAGTCGGGGGGTATGGATATAAGAGAGGAAACCTGTCTTTAAAATGCAAAGGAAATAACCCAGCTCCACTACTCTGCTGTCAGTAAGACTAATCTGACTGGTCCGTCCACATTATGCCAACAGCTTCTGTTCAGTAATCACATCCTGCATCAACTGCACATAAACCATTGGCTTTTATAGTCAAGAGTCACTTTTCAACATCACCCCTGTGGGGGATGTCACAACAGGACGGAAAGCCTGGACAAGAAAAGAGTCAATCTGTCATGAAGCTGCAACTAACAATTATTGTCACTATTGATTAATTTGCCAATTATTTTATCCATTTTGTCCAAAACTGTGAAAATGTCCATTATAATTTCCTACAGCCCATGGTCATTTATTCCTACCGTTTGTTTTATGCAACCAGAGGCTTAAAGCGCAGTGATATTCCCAATGAAAAGCACAAAATTCTTTTATGAGTAGTTTAACACTACTAGAGCTACTACAAAGCTAATTTTTTTTTTTAAATGAAAAGACGCAGCCTACAATAAAATTCAACCAGCCAAAGAGGCTAGTGCAGTGGCTGCTTTACCCGTCACTGCCCTGCGTACCTTTTACCATTTGACAACATCTATGATCATTACACGGCCACCTAATATTTAGGCCCTCAAAGGTTTGCCAGGAAGAGGGGATGTTAGATAGGTGGGTCAATAAAACACAGGAAATCACTCACAGGAGACTGGAGTTTGAGTCCAGTGGTGCCTGGTGCCTGACCCCAAAAGAGGAGCAATTTCAAGACACCTGCCTCCCTACATGGTGTCGTTCTTACAACAAAAGTCATATAGGTCAGATGAGAGGGTAGGAACAATGATACCTATGGGCATTAAGGTTGGAGGACTTGTGGAAAAGTCATGTTAAGATACAAAGTTGTGTTTGCCAACAGTAACGTCAGCTTCACCTGGTAAAAAAATCCCACGTTTTATATCTTAGTAGCCAGCTAACTGGTGAACCGTATAATGCAAAAGTACTGCATATATCACATTAATGCTACAATTAACTACACTATGCTAACAAAGTACTGTAAAGTAGCGTTAAGTCATTTTCTCAAGAAGTGTTAAACTTAATGAAACATTGTGAGACAAAATTATTTGACTGTCTTATTAGAGTATTAATAACATCCACAATAGAAAATTACCACATAATAATACTAAGATGAGAAAGTGTAACTCCAGGAGTCCAGGAATCCAGGAGCTGAGAACAGCAGAAGGTAAGTGAACTATTAAACTGTTTATGCCTCATATAGGAATCAATTGCATTGGCTGTCAGTGGCACTACACTGCAAGATAGCAGCTGTGGTGATTGTTTTAATACATAAGCATAATACATAAAGCAAATTTTAAATCATGATTATATTCAATCATAACTCTAACAAAAATAAAAAAGGAAAAAAAGCATGCCAAAGGCCACTTTTAAGACTGGGCAGGTTTTACAACTTTTGTTAATAAGGCATCAGTGAATTGTTTCGGGGCAACGAGTGGCCGAATTAACCATATTAGAAAAAGAAAGAAACAACAAAGTAAACTTTTCTGCTATGGTTTAACACAGTAAACAAACTGCAGGTCTGATAGCACCCCAAGCTTACTGATAGCATCTAAAATCCATCTTAAGTAAGCGGTACTAATGACAGAAGTTAAATGGAATAAGATAAAACTCAATCCCAATTGCTACTAAGGAACTGAATGACTTAAGTTAATTATTTAATCCTCCTTGTTGAGCTAAAGCTAACTAACCTTTATGAACGGTTACCCTGGGGTGAAGCTTTTGACTTTGGCTTATTGACATCTTATGCTCACATGGTAAAATGTGTGCAAATTGAGGTCCGACTGAGTCACCAAGTAACTACTACACATTTTCTGAACATCAATAAGGGAAGTAATACTAAATCCCAGCAGGCCACTTAAAGTAATTATCATGTTGCACATACAATTGTATTGGTTGAATAAAAGAAATGAGTTCCAAATGCTCAGAAATGAGCAATAATGCATAGTGCTTTAACTACAACATTTGAAACAGTTAAAGCAATTAAGACACTTAATTACCTGCATTTAAATCTCAAGATAGAATATGAAAGTAGAAACACAATGGGCAAAACGGCTCAGCTTCCTCTTATTATGCATCATTTCTACTCAATATTTTCATTTTGGGGATCTAGTGAAATAGTTTTGAATGATTTACAATTGAGACACACACACACACTCTTTGATACAATAACAAAGTAAATTAAAGTCACAAATAAAGTAAAGTCACAGCCAGGCCCAAGAGGGAAAGCAAATCTATTTCCCGTTTTGAACGTTGAAGAGCATTGCAAACATCACCAACTGATCTCCACAGACTTTGTCAACGGTCTCGTCTTTCCAGTGAACTAAGCCTCGCACTTCAGTCCACATATCGTGGTGTCACCTCAGGAACAGCACGAGAAAAAGCTAAGGTGAATCCTTCACAGTCTTTGCTCGTGGTGGACCTCATTTTCTCCCACCTCCTGAAGTCCCTGTATCCCCTGTAACTTTGAAGTCCTGCCAGCAAGGGACTTTGAAAAAGCCTGCAATCTCCCCTCCATGACCAGGCAGAGGATTAGCCAAGCCCTGCAGGACAGAGTGGAAAGAGGACGGAAGAGGGCTGGAGGAGGAGTAGCGCCATTTTCCATGAGGGCCATGTATGCACACAAGCAGCTCTCCCTCTGGCCAGAGCTGCAGGGGATTAACAAGCTACTAAGGAAGCAGAGAACAGATGTCCAGCCCTTTTTTTTTTCCACGAGTTCCACAGAAACCAATTTACAGCAGAGAACTAAGAGAGGCCACTCATTTCCCCCCTTTAACTGGCTCCTGCTTCAACTCAAAATCTTTGTTGTGCCACTCACAAAATCTGCGTTTGTGAGATGGCAGGGTGAACATGTGAGGGAAGTATGGATGTACAAAGGTTTCAATTATTCATATGCAGACTTTATTGACTCAAAAGTAACATTTCAATGTTCACAGAGCAGGAAAAATGGACAGTTAAGCTCCTAATCTCAGCATCAGACTTAATACGATGAGCCATGAGGGAAGTCAGCCTGGAAAGGTGATTTTCTCTTGTGAGCCAAAACAAGTGAGATTAGTCCTGTCGTCCATAGGCTCCAATATTTGCCTGCACTTTGGGTAGTAAATATTTCATAAATGCTCTACTCAAAGAAAACCTGGCACAGTAAAGAGGACACATGACACAACAATAGCTCTTAATAAAAAATTTAAAAAAAGAGGCACACCTATACACTGCTTCTTCCCCATCAGTGCTTTTCAAGTAATGGGGCCTTTTGTCTTATCTGTGACTGAAAGGAGCTTGAGGACTTTGCCCTTCATCCCTGTGTTGCTACAGTCTCTTGTGGAAATGGAAGATTGGCCCATAGGCGTGGGTGTGTGAGGAAGAGCCAGGCGCCCGTGCAAGCACATCAGACTTGAGCGGTCTTAATAAAGCCTCCCTCTATCCACCCCAGAGATCTCCTCACCCCAATTATACGCCTGACACCTCCACCCCCCTACCACCCCTCCCACCTCACCATCCAGTTCCCAGCTCTGATCACGGCTCTCCCTTTGCTGTGTTCAAAGCCGCAGGGGCCTGCACAATATCAGACTGCTGGTGGCGTTTGCTGCACTGCATGTGGATGAATTGCATCAGTAATGCATCTCTTCTAGTACTGACAAAATACCAAGTGCTCAGCCACTGTAAACTTAAAACTAACTTAAAAATAGTCCACATTATTTCAACAATCCATCAAAGAACATAGTCTAACTGATTTCATCAACCTTTCTTTTAAAACCTTTGATCAGAGTATTACTCGTAGGAGTTTATATCATTGCATCTATACTGTGACCTGTTAAAGTCATCCATAAGATTAGATGACTAACATCATGACAGGTTTTGACAGGTTTAACCCAACACACACACACACAGTGGCAACCTGTGGAGGCATGCCTAAATGGTTCCCTGAAACTTGTATTTAAATTATCGCTAGATCAGGTCTGACAACTCTTCTCCCATGATCTGAGGAGTGAATGTAGATTCAGTTGAGTGGTGTACAATGGAATGCAAGACTGAATTAGATTAATCAAATACATATTAACTGACTAATAAATATGTTGACTGACAAATTAAACAATCTGGTAACCATTTAGGATGTTTTAGAAACAAAAATACAGGAAATTCACCGTTTTCAGTTTGTCAAATGTGAATATTTGTAGTAGTAGCAGTAGTCATTGTTAAGGATTTGATCTCTTGGTCAGATAAAACAAGCAATTCGCATGTGTTGATTACACTTTGGACTTGGTTTTTAACTATGGACCACATGACTCACAAACCCTGAGAAAATGTGCAATTCCTCCTCCTTCTGCAGTACAGATTTGTAGAAGAAAGAACAAGGTTCACACAAGGTTTAACGGGTGTAAAGAGCTGGATGCTGACATCTGATAGTTACCAGCTCCTCAAGCTTGGAGAGCCAGACACAACATCATGAAACAAAGATGGAACACACTAAGCTGATGTTTATATCCAGCTACAACTTCTTCATGAGTTTTTAACTGGTATAAATACCGGAAAAGGTAAACTGTGGAAAGCAAAGCTCCATCGTGCTTAGGTGAAGCTGTACAAACTGGAACCTGATTAATGTGATCTCCCTGCAGCACACCAATTCTCATATTTGCAGGGTGATAGGTTACAGGTCCCAATTAATAAAAGCTTTGTGAGCCCTTCTTGTTTACAAGCCATGGTTCACTTGAAATCGAACAGCGTGACCCAAAACAAACAATTAGAATATGCCAAAAACGACTAACTTCTCTCATGAGATACACACCAAAGAAAATTAAGTGTTAGTGTGATCACACCGTAATTAAACATACTAGCTACAGGCACACCAACAAATCTACAATCAAAACAGCTCAAGAGAAGCACACTAGAGAACACATAAGTGCCACTCCTGATATATTCTTGATTGTCACTTGTTTTTCAGACATTTTTGCAGGTTTTACCTTCAGATGCTTTCAAGGTCACAATAGGCCTGCATCTGGCTAGCCATCTGTTTCCAGCCATCCCATGAGGCGCACTGTCATCAGCGCTCCTTGGACCTGTCCTCATCTGTCCACATTCAGCCTCACTGGGGAAATGTCCAGTCAGACACAATAGCTCCTCAGAGCTTCTCATGCATATCTGCAGTCCTTTTCCAGTTCGACAACCTGACACAGTCAGAGCTCACCCTCACTGTAAATTTCAACAAGTTGTATACGTTTTTTTAGTATGTCATGTACACACCATTAAGTAGACACATTATGTAACACAAAATCACAGGTTTATTTCAGGGGCTTTACAGTCTGCACAGCATATTTCACATTATATCCTCAGAATCAGATAAGGAAAAACAACAGAGATAAAGACAAAGCATTTTATCTGGAAGAGCAACACACTATCCCTCTTCCGGGAGCGACAGATAGTTTGTACAGAATATATGGAAGTAGCAGAGTTGCAGTGTAGAAAACAAAGACAATATAACAACTATGAACTACAACACAGCAAAGATACTAATTACTAGAAGCAGTCACTAAATTAATTTTCAATTTCTCAATTGAGAAAGCCCTCTGGAATGGAGGGTGAAACATCTTCAAGGAACTAAAACAAGTCCAGTTGCCACTGAAAAACCTTTTTTGGGATAACCATGACCTGGATGACTGAGAATCTTCACAGACAATCAGTCACTAAATTACACGCTACAACCAATGACTGCAAAGCAGCAGAATTTCAATATACCAGCAACACCAGCTGTCCTCCTAATACTTGTTCATAATAAAACACAAAAATAATAATAATAAAATATCAAATTCGCTACTTAAGTTTTTAAAACAAGTCGATCACATGATTAAGATATATTGCTAAATGTGTGCTGTCATTTATGTATAAATGCTGTGCATGGATAAGATTATCCTTGGTTTGAGAAAATATATATGTGTGTGTGCCAAATGTTACTAATTCCCGACATTTGATGAAAATGAGAATTAGTAAGTAATGAAAATTAAAGGAGTAAAGTTTAAAAGCTGCACTAAAAGCATTATTTCTAAATGACATACATTAATTAAGTGGTCTGAAAGCATCCAAGAGACTACAGTTGATAGATTGGTAACCAGAGAGTAAAATCTTTCCTGGATCAAATCTTCAACTTTAATTTCTCAGGACCAACTTTACAAAGAAACAGTGCTACATACCTTCACTTTGACACAGTATGACGGCAGCGATCCACCAGGCAGATAGGTATATCAGATTGGTACACGCTTCACACAGCTGTCAATGTATCTGTGAAAGAAAAATAAGAGAGGACCATTACATCTTTATCTGTCTGAAACATAATGCAGGACATCTTAGAATGATGCAACCTAAACGTCCACGAGCAGTCAGAGCAATCGTGTTGCATTTCTAAACGATGAATATCCACGACAGACTATTAATGCTGGACATACCATTCACTTTCATCAGGAAAATGCCAAATGTGACATGAAAACGTAAACCGCATTGTTCTGAACTCTGGGGAAGAGACATGGTTGGTGATGTTTGCATGACAACAGGTTGCTTTAGAAATAAGTGAACAAAATCTTTTGACAAATCCCAGAGCTCAAACTAGATGGCATCTCAGCTCACAATCTGCTCTGACAATCTGCTCTTACGCAAACATCTTCACCTTTCCAGTACACGCATTTAAACAGAGCTTCTACATGACAAAATACCACGTCACCTGTGAATTTCTGAATAATTTACAACCTCACTGGGCTTCATAACCAATGGTCTCTACTTTTAAAGAAGCCAATTCCTGAACATATGGAAAATCTAATTTGCTGCTCCATGCACCAACTGTTGATTACTTTTCAACTCAACATTAACCATAAAAAAGCAATCACAATTTTAATCTAATATGTAATCTCACAATGTGAATTACATCACCTTGAGTATTTGCACTTTTATAATTTTAGAAATTCTTTAACTGGCCTGTTGTTCTGGAAAATTTTGATCTAGCAGCTTTATGAGCAGCTTCTCCATAACTGCACCTGAGGATAGTTCAATCATCTATTAAGCTTTTTGGATAGGATGGGAAAGGTAATGACCTTGTTCATTCCTGACCTGCTCAAACACAAATTCTGACAAATGGTGATTATGGAGGTTCTGACCTCGAGCCCAGCACATTTCAAGTAGCAGGAGCTCAGGAAGACTTGCAGAGGCAGCAACCTCTGGATTAGCGAGCACACCAGCTGGCAGCCACATGCTGATGATGGTTCAGTTCAGGTTAAGGCAAAGCCAGCTCGCCAGCTTTTTTTACCCTTCTCCTTCATGTTTTCAAGATTACTTTATTTTGACAAAAATTACAAGCCCCAGATGGAAAAGTGTGTCCTGGGTAGTGTATTATTGAGCGTTTGGTCACCGTTGTATTGTTTCAGTGGTACAGAGTGAGATGTTGATTGACAAGAGAGCTCACCATCTGTAGGAACTCTAAACTTTCAGTGCCTGGGAAAAACAGAAAACATCAAAAAAGCAGATTAGGCAGTTAGGCGATAAGGCACTTAAAGTTCCCAGACTACAAATTGCTCCTAAATGCATTCAGAGTCATTTAGTACAGTGTGCTTGTGCTTTATAGCTGAAAGAAAAGGGGCTTCATTAACTTAGATCAGCTGGCCATCTGCTGCAGTCATGCCAGCATGTCTCCCATAATTTTTGATTGATGCAGTTCGGGGGGGATGGGATGGAGATAGTTAAACTCTTGAAAATGCTGTTTGAGTCTCACAAGTCAAGTCAAAACCGTTGTGTGGTGCTAACACAACAACTCTGTGGTACAACCCAAGTTAGAGTTATGCACAAAAGACTAAACAATGTCCTGAATAAAACAGAGTACTGGGGGAGGTTTGCATGTTACAGTGTTGGGTTAATCTGTTCTGACCGAGTGACGAGAATGAAAAAGGAAGAAATGATTCCCTGACCAAAGCACTTCAGCCCAGCCCGGGCTCAGCACCAACTCCTGACGAAATGCATAAACACTATGTTTTAGTGTGAGCAATTTGAAAACCACAACTTGGAGCCACGACTGAAGGAGTAATGAAATCAATTCTTGGCCTCTGGACCATTTGCACTGGATGTTTGTTTCGCCTGCTTGGGCTACCTCGAGACCTCAGCATACATAATCTGCAGAATCGATTACGGATGCATCGATTCTTCAAACCTCACACTTGTGATATGACTCGTTTATTGATTCAGTAAATAGATACAGTACAAGACAGTGGGACACGAGATGATACCGCATGGATATGTCATCTCACATTAACAATGCAAGAACACACAACATGTGTTGAGACAAATGCAGGGAGGGAGTGATTAGAAATTATTATTTATATATTTTAGAATTTATTGAAATAAGTACCGGCTGGGTGGGGGTTGCAAGGCAAACAGTAGACTACAAGAGATCTCTTCTAAAAACTCTCACCCTGCACTTGTGCATGCCCCACCCTTCTATACAGTTAATACGGTAGCAGTTGTAGCAGTTTAATTAATCCACGACTGAGATTTAGTCGTTCGTGATCCTAGATCCACACTCCAGGGTGCCCGATCTGGCCTGAGGATTACATTAGAACTTCTTGGGATAATGCAAAGCTGAAGTCTATTACAATACACTCATCAGCCCCTGTACTATAACTTTCTCTATAGCTCTTATTTCTTCATTTTCTTTCCAGGCAAGGCTTAATTAAAACAATCATTCAGCAGCTGTGGGAATATTACTTTGTCACTATGGGTCTCTCCGTTAGTTATTGCTCTAGATGTCAAAATCATAGACATCCATGACCCATATTTATATAGAAATTAATAGATTAATTTGGGCTTTTTTGTGAATTAACTGCTAGGTAGTCTTGATCAGATATCTGCAGTGTAAATGTTTTTTTTTTCTTCCAGGCATTCAGAGAAAGGACACGATGATGTCCAGAGTTTGGTGCTTCTTCAAGCTGAAACAAGTTGGCTTCAAATATGATCCGATAGAAAAAGTTAAGGTTTGAGGATGAGGACGAGTACTCTGTTTCAGTCATCATATTTCTGACCTCCTTCTATTTCACTCGAGGTGACAAGACATTTAAATGCCATCATGGAATTGCACATATTGGATATGGACAAACATTATTCATAATTACAGTTACTTAAAACACCCTGCTCAAATATGATACAGTACGAGCAGTTCTGAAAAGTCCAACGTCTGAGCACTACAGGCAAAACACTTTTTTATAATTTAGTGGGTTACTGCCTTAAAGTGAAACAATTACCTCAAAAGCACAGTAAGATTAAGTTCAGTGCTCAATACACTGAAGACAAATAATAGCCATATAATATTATTATGTATTACCTTAGTATTAACAAAGCTACAAACAATTACTTAGTGCGAATGGTTTTCTCTGATTTTACAGAGATTCTAATTCTGTATTTCTATATGTTCACTTTTCCACATGAAGGTGTAAGCATAAACAAACTGAAAGAATAAAATTCGTCACTATTTTAGCTTTATAAAGTGGTCAAATTTTAAAGACAAAATGTTTTTACTGACTCAGAATATCATTTATGAAGCATGTGCCCATTTGGAGGCTCTAAATGTTCTTTTTGGAGAGCAGCCTGGACCACTCCAGGGAGATTAAAAATTAAAAATTAAAAATAAAAAATCACTGTGCAATCATATTTTGTGATGCTCGTCAAATGTGTGGGTATCTTGTTTACAACCCAGTACTGTCAATTCCAGAGAAGGTTGGAGCTACTGACAGTTGTTTCGACTGTGTTATGCATACACATTTAAGCTTGGCCAAATATTTAAATTTGACTAAATTCGTAGACCTGCTGCTCAGTTTCTGTGTCACATACAATCCTGCATGAAAATTTACTTCAGCTTCTAAGTCACTTCTAAAGCACTTTGAACTGCGTTAACTGGATGATTGATATAAGTGTCAATGGCCACCATGGCTGCGCATTTTTAAACAACAACTAATAAATCTAGCAAAAGGAACTGTGGAGTGTGGCCTCTTCTGTCTTGCACCACATGCCAACAGCCCAGTGATCATCTGGCAAACAGACCACACTCCTGCCCTTTCTCCACTCAGCTGCCTATTAAAGGAAAACATGTGGTCTAGTGTCTTGTTTCAGGGAAAGTGAAAACACACACCCGCTGAGGTACACAGGCGAGCAGAGGAGTCAGGCATGTTGTGACTCAGAGTGTCTTTTCTCTTCCTTTGTAGCACATTCTCGCACTGTACCCCGCCACATGGGGTAGGGGTAAGTGGCTTGACCCCTCCCTACCGTCACCAGGCAGGGGCCTCCCTCCCTTGACACACATACAAGAAAATCAATCAGTATTCAGGTCAGGTCACAGGGATGCCCCCCTTAACATATGACCTCTGATCCCAGCAGGTATCTCCTTGGAGAAGTGTGACAGGGATTTGTCTGTGCTCACAGTGTCTGCTCCATGTCTGACACTAACAAAGTTCTCGTGTTGAGGGGAGGAGCGTGGCCTGACCCCATCCACCTCAGACACAATAAATCCAACTGAGGAGTTCAAGGTGGCCTGACCTGCATCCGACCCCATCTCTGAAAACACAGCTACAAATTCCATCTGAGCTTTTACCCCCCCCCGTGCCCCTGAGCTGAAGGGAGAAACAGAGGACGCACTCAGGTTTTGCAGCATGGAAACCAACACATTTATTCACTCACATCTCACTTCACCCAAGTCTGTGACATCCGAACAGTTGGGAAGCCTTGTTTCTGTCATGGGAAGTGCAATGGGGGGAAGAATTAGCATATCATAATTACACTGGGGAAAAATCCAGACTCCAAGGAGCAAGACATAACCAGTAATTTGCCATTGTGCACCCTATGCAATTGACAGCCAGTGTATGATATTGGAGATAAATGTCGGAATTCAGGCTGTTAGTTTAACTGATGGTGCATTCAGTATGATAATAACCACGGTCTTGCACACATTGAGTCTGATGAGCTGTCCCGCAATAGCTCTTCTACCACTTACCCTCCCCTCCATGGGGTATTATCATGCTAATCTAAAAGAGAAGACGAAGAAAATACATTTCATTGAATAAGGAAGTATAACAGGAAGCAGGAACCTCTGGAACCACGAGGAGACAAAAGAGGGTATATTCACCCAGCTCCGCCTGAGCAAAGCAGGGGTGACAAATAGACACAGACATTATGCTGGCTGCTTAATTAAAAGAACAGCCTAATTAAGAAGATCTTCCTGGTGAATGGACTGGCTCGACACAGTAACTGACCTGTGTCTCCCGCACATGTTGGGCACAGATCAGTCATTCGCTCTCTTTTAAAAAAAATACATTTAATTTTCACATCAGAGGCTTTGACTGACGAGCGGCAAACACAGAACAGAAGTGGAGCACGCTGCAGGAGGTGCACCAGTTCGTGGCGGGGTGCTAGTACTTGTTAAATGACTCATGATTTCCATTAAACAGTCAATGAAACTTGCACAAGAGATTAAATGTATTTCCACAAACCACGCACAAATTTTCACATAAAAGTCTCTGCGTCCAATTGTTCAAAGTACAGTTTTAGAATTTGTTCAGGGATGGTCAAAATTTAAATCTAATGTTCTGTAACCTTTTCATAATTTTAAATCTTATTTTAGTAACCCGATCATGTATAATGCAATTTTCCCATGTCTGGAAACTAATTTGACTTCAACTGTCCAGGTTTGTTTGCAGTATAAGCTTTGATTTGCATGGATTTTATGGTGATGGCTGAGAAACATTCAGGGACGTTAGTGAACATTACCTGAATTGTGACCATGTTAAATGTTGCTCTTGGATAACTTTTGCCGCAGCACACAGCAAAATCATCTAGCAACACACTGTGTTACTCTGACAGTTTTCAGTTAGCCTTTTTCTGTATGCCACTCGGTCTCTCTCCTGACAAGGAAAAGTTTGATTTGTCCCATGTCAGATACACTGAAGAGCCCATGACTGAAACACAGAAGGATATAAAAGAAACTCCATCATGGACCTCTATTTGGACAGCATTTCCACTTGATGTCATTACATGGTGCATGACTCACTTTTTAATATCTACACGCACCACAGACTAGTCAGGCTCCAGGCTGCTGCTGCCTTAATCAGAAGGGAACTGGTGGAGGACAGATTGTCCATGAAGGTGGCAACCAATCAAAAAAGGTAATGGGCATAATTAAATTATTATAAATGGAAAGAAAGTAGCAAATTCATCAACTTTACAAAGATGTAATGCTCTGCCTCAGAGGAGTACAAGCAGCCGTGCAGTGTCTTTATGTATGATAATCAAACTGGACTTCCTGATATTTCATCGTGCACCTGCAGCTGCATACCCACACTAATGCAGAGGGACTGGTTTTTGCTGGAGGACTACTGTCAGTCTCAGACTTGACCTTGGAGTCAAAGTGTGAATGTGTTGCCTGTCACTGAGTTGTGACATTGAAGCCAATATCATGGTTTGGTGGTGAGTGCTTTGTTTACTCCCAGTAGGCTTTCGTGCCATCCGTCACCAAAAGCTGCCCCTTAGGGAGAGATGGTGGAGACAAGGAGGACACACAGCGAAGCACAGAAGAGAGATCAAACAGCCAACGGGGACCCATTCTCTGAACCAGAGAAGTGGCTCGTGTGACTGAGTGGGAGGTGTTTTGTTGTGTTTGTCTCTCTCTCTTGGAGGAAAGAAGTTTACAGCTTCAGAGTAAATTAACGAACATGTTTTTCAGCCCCCAGCAGTCGTCCACATCACTGCAGGCACACACACGCGCACACATGCAATTATGACTAAAATTACCATCGTGATTACTCCGAGATTGTTCTCATGTTTGGAGGATCACAGTTTGACTCTGATCCAATTTGCTGACAAACAGCTTGACCCTTGTCATCTACAGCAGATGTTACAAATACAAAACCGACAATATTGATAATATCAGATGTAGAATCATATCACAACATAGAGGCAGGCCTCCACATGCATACATGCACTAGAGCTGTTTTATCATGTAGACTCTGGTCAGTGTTGCCCTTTGACACATGTAGCACAGAAGAGGAGATCGTTCACGTCAGACACCTTCTCACCTACAGGAAAGTTTGTTTTAGAAAAGTCGTCAACGTGCCCACTCGCTTGCAGTGAATACTCCAGGCAACAAGCTGCTCTATGGGTTCAAACAGACATTACACAGACTTGGTACTACTGAGCTGGAAGGGTCGACGGCTGATACAACCAACTCTGACATTTGTATTCTCACATACAGCCCCTCCAGGTAATGTCTCGATGAGTTCAGAGTTGCTGTGAATGTCTGGACTGCTTAGGTAACTAAAGTTTGGAATTTGATACAGGTTGATACACATTTCTAATCAACTAACTATCAATATCCACCATAATTAATTTCATATAATTTATGAATGTTTGAATCAATCATGTTTAGTATTGTTTGTTTTTGTTAGCACCAATGAGTTCTTAATGAGCTCAGTAACATTTGTTCTATCGTTATGAATACAACACGTAAAGTTAAATTTAGTAATAGAAGAGAAATCAAGACAGTATATTGTGAAGTGAAAAAAAACATATACACTACTCACAAAAAGTTAGGGATATTCAGCTTTCGGGTGAAATTTCAGGATGAACCTAAAATGCACTATAA
>JAUMHL010000009.1:2733373-2826082 GCA_032362345.1 Sandelia bainsii | reverse complement strand
ATGAGGAAATCACCATTGCATGCTTCTACTTAAATGCCCTACTTTCATGATATAATATCACTGTAGTGTGAACTTTACGTTTTCCATAAATTTCACCCGAAAACCAAATATCCCTAACTTTTTGTGAGTAGTGTATATATACACACACACACACGTATGTATGTATGTATATATATATAATTAAATCAATCTCATTGGTCACTTATGTCCATCCACAAAAGGTAATTAATTCCTTTAATAAAAAAAATATGCCAAATAGGATTCTTTGCTGGTTTGTTAAGGGAATTTTTCACCATTATTATATCATTATTATATTTTTTACATTTTATAGACCAAACTTTTAGTGAATAATAAACACAAATGTTTGTTGGAGGCCTTGTAAACATGATCTAGAACAATTCTTTGCACTGTGTTTGCAGTTTCATTTATTAACACAATTTTTTTAAATTCTGATGGCACTTGTGTCAAAGTTGAAACAGTCATGAGGAGAAGACTCATGATGCATCCATGAAGAATCAGTTTTTTCCTGAGCACAAGTACGTACCCTCTCTCCCACTCACTCACACACAGACACAGCTGCAGGGGTGAGTCAACACATGGTTAATAAACTGACACACACACACACACACACACTAACTGAGTGTTCTACTCACCCTGGACCGCTGCCTGGTTTGGATTTATGACACTAACTGAACCCCCCACCCCCTAATAACCCTCCACCCCCCACCCCACCCAAAGACAGGTTTAAAAATAGCCAAGATTCGATGGAAACAAGCCCAGAGTTCTGAGAAATGGAGGAAAATGACCAAGCTAAGTGTAGGCGAGCAGACTTATCTTACACCATGTCCAAGCCAAATATTCACTGCACATATGGTGACCACTAAAATACACACAAATAATAGCGTGAGAGCTAAAGTATAGATTAAAAACAGCCAGAATCCACCGCCAAAAGCTTACACATAGGTAGAAACACTTCATACACATACACGCACAAGGATTCTGAGTTAAGTCTTAAAAGAAAAAGCACTGCACATTCTAAATTTAACACATTCCAGATTTAAGCACGAGGCTATGCAAAGTGTTGTTTGTGGAAAATCAGCCACAATTCCTATCTGCAGAGCACAGAGTGCATGCATAAGAAATCGGATAAAGAGCCTGCGGGAGAAGGAGAGTTGGGAATCCAATCTCAGTTTTATAAACCATCAATGAACCTTTCACCTGAAATTAGGGCTTGTGGAGTTTTACTTCATGCAGTCCACTGAAAGTGTGAACAGTGCGAGGGGACTCGACCAACTTTTCAAGGAACAAGGTCAAACGGCTCAGCTATTTTCGGAAAGTTTGGAAATTAGATGCAGTTAGGGCCCCTCATTGAAGGTACGCGTGTCACAATACGCTGCCGAGAGGAGAGTTCATTTCGTTTTGAAAAGCCGCGTGATAACTCTCCGGGGGGGGAAAAAAATTGCAAATTTTCTCTTAACACTTAAATAAATTAAATATGTGAATACCTGTCACCTTCTGGGCGCATGCAGAGCAGGAATGGAATACGATGGGGCATCGCTGTGTGAAAGCAGCAGCTTTGGATGAAGAGGACAGAAAAAAGAGCTTATCTTAGCTTTTTAATTTCCTGCTTCATTTCACATTTCAGGACCATAAAAATTCTCATTTCAAAAAACTGCAATAAGCAACAATGAGACATGATCATAATTCAGAATTATTTCTATAGTAACTAAGCAGCAGCAGACCCCCCCGCCTCCAGTCAGCCTAATTGCTTTAGCCAAGATGTGACAAACTAGACAATTGCTTTGCAAACAGATTATCAAAAGAGAAACCTCAAAAAGGTCTTCCTGATATTCAATTCTTCAGTCTTTCCCTGCAAAAAAAACTCTTGACCCACATTGCTTTGCATCACCCACTGGTCTGCAGATCTGCTCCTCCGCCTCAGGAATGAAGATGACTTTTACAGCAACACTTAGCACACCTCCTTGCAAGTATTGTATGTGCTCAGTGCACTGCAATGTGGTTCTGCTGAATTCCACTCAGCTGACACTGATCAAGTGATTGAGGGATTGATTAATCAACTAATCGGCTGGTCAATAAAACATCAGAACACAATAAAATGTCAGTTTCTTACAGCCAGAGGTAACATCTGTGGCACAGAGATAACTGAAGAATCAATTAATAATGAAAATAATCATTGCATGCAAAGTGGGTGTTCTTTAGAAAGTCACTTCTTAGTTATTTCTTTCCCTTACTCTAAGCAAGTAGTTGTGAAGATGACAGCAAACCCACATCAGTGGTCCTCTTGAAGGCCAATGCAAGACCAACTTTCAGTCTCTGCTGACAGCCTTAAGATTACCTGTGTTAAAACTACATAAAAGTTTTCTTATCTTCAAATTGCACAAAGCAGGCGCTTAGGCATGCAGCGGAATAAAACCTACAAACAGTCTGGCAGGGAAGTTTGTTCAACTTGCTTGAGTTTAAGCAACAGACTAACAAACAGTCTGAAAGAGACTTGAGCCAAAATAGATACGGCTGACAGCAGATTCTCAGGCATCATCAGCCAACATAAATGAAGCCCACCTGCTTTTCCATCGTGTCTGGATCAGTCCTGTTTTCTCTCAGTTTCATCATTCCATCAGTTGTGAGATTGCAATCTGTGTCACTAAAGGCTGAATATGTGGTGTTTTACTAATGACAGACACGTCAGGATAAAGTATCTCACAAATAAAAAAAAAATATTTTCAACCAACCTGTGTTGCTTTTGGGCTAAGTCATCAAGGCAACATGTGCCAGTAACACCTTCTTGTGTTGAAAACAAGACAAATGTCTGCTGTGCCAAACAATCTATTTAAGAGCGTACACCAAATCAGTGAGAGGTGGTGAGAGGCCCTGGGTGTCTGGTATGTCTTTCCAGGGAAATAACCTCTTGCACAAAGATGGATGGTTGCATTTCCTCCAGCAACAACAGCTGTTTGTTTGAAGGAAATAGGAAGTAACTGGGCTTTTAGCACAAGCTGCCAAAACCACCACGGAAAACAGGCAAAGAAAACTCCACTAACAGAAGTGCAAACTTCACAAATTGGGAAAAAAAATTCAGAGCCAATCTCACAAAGTGCTGCAACAAACACCCGGCATTACAGACGGACAAGATGGGGGGAAAAAACGATGCTGCAGTGAAGACGAGTCATGTCGCTAAATGTTACCACAATCACTCTTATATATTCTGATAGAGCCAAGTACTGGTAGTACTCAATTCACAAATTGTTTACAGATAAAAGATCCAAATAGATTTTTAAAAAAATGGAGGGAAAAGAAAATCAAGACACTTAAATGATGCCCTAATCTTGTACATCCAGTTGCAGATGTGCAACATAACCTACAGTGGACTAATACCACCTGTGGGTATTTGTCATAACCAAAAGCCAACAGATTGAAATCAAAATACCACATATTTCCCTAACAGATGATCAGTACTAACAAATAAATAACTAGGTACAATTTACAGATGTGATGACGATAGGTTGCCGTATCATTTGTTGGCTCCACTGGATTCAGGGATGACTTCCATACTAAGAACCGCATAGCTCTACTAAGTGCATCGCAATATTCAGGTTAGAAAGAAATTTAATATTAGCCTTTTTCTGTACTTTAGAATTTTCCCAGCACCAGCAAGAAATACGGGACATTGGGCAGTCTGGGGGGGGGTGTTTGCTCCACTTTCAGCCTGGCTGGCTAATCAATGATGCGGGAGGTCTGCCCTCATTATGAAGTGATTAAAACATCATTTGGAGCAACACACCAGTGCACTTTTGCCATCCCCCAACCCACCCAGCTAAGACTTTGACAGTCATGGGCTGCTGCAGCCCGAGGCCATTTACAAATACACTTGTTTTCTTATTTCAGGCACTTCCTTAAATTAAAACACAGAAGCCAGAAGAATCAAAGTGGATTTAGACAGGATGTTATGTCTCTGTACTATCCATGGTGGCAAGAGGGTGTATGTATTATCTTAATCTTTGGGGAGTTAATATTATGCTCCCGAGCGTTAAGGTTTTTAGAATAAACAGGATTGTGGGTGACACTGCTGAATTGGAGTTCTGGAAGATCTTTGTGCTTAGTCATCAGCTAATAATCCTTTAAAATGATGAAAATCCATGCACATATGAAGCCGCATTAGCTACTCCTTCATAAGAAATATGCATGAAAAATGACAAGGATTCATTTTGGATGATTCATTTTCTTTCCTTTTCAAGAGAGATTCTTTTTTGTTGTGCATGCTTCCAAGCTGCCCTGTGGGGAGCACACACAGCCTTCTTGTTACACAAATCAAAGAGTGTGTGCGTGTGCCTATGATACTATGTACTGAATAGGTTCTCTCCTTCATCTAAAAGGCAACTGATACAGGCGTGAGGGAGATGAAAAGCATGAATCTTCAAGTATTATGACTCTGAATGTAGCTTCTTTTTTTGTTTTGTTTTTTTAAACCACAAACAAAACACAGAAACCTCAGAGCATGACTTAACACAGAACTGAGACTAAGCAGAACAAAAGGTTTCAAAGTTTATAGCAACTGAGGTTTTAATTCTTAACAAAGATTCTTTCGTGATACATTAGAAACCCCTCTGGCCTTTAAATATTGCTGACACTGCGAGCTATAGGTTATATTTTTCCCTATAATTGTTGGACTCCATCCACTGCGTTTCATGAAGCGTAACCAGATAGTCATCCCGCTTCGCTGCTTGTGGCCGTGGCGGGTTGGCAAGTGGAGCCCTAAACCATGTTCGACAAGGGGTTAATGTTTCTAAAGAACAGCTCAACAAAACCACAGGAAGACAGTCAGTCTGGATGGACGTACCGAGGCCTGTCACTTGTCCAGTTTGTGGTCTGCCACCTCCCGCCATCTTTTTCTTCTTCTCCCTCTTCTCCTCTCTAGCCCTTCACTGAACTCAAAGCTTTTCCTCCACAAATTTACACACTCATCAGCTTGGCTATAATTTCCAGTCCTGCACTAACCACTCCGGGACCACAGGAGGGAAGCCACTGCACGCCTGTTTTTGGAATCACGAGTAATTACAAGCCTGCCAAGGATTCAGATCTAATAGCTGATGATTGGACTTGTGGGAGAAAAGTTGGCAGCGCTGAAAATACCCACTGTATTCACCTTTACTTCCAAAAGGCTGCAGCAATAATAGGGAAACATATGTGACTAAACTGAACAGCGTCTGGGACATACAGTGCAGTGAGTGAGCAAAAGAGGTTTCAAGTCACAGAAAATAAGTTGTTTCTGCTCCTTAGGAAGACTATTGGAATAAAAGCCACTCCCAGTCAGGACAATGATGGAGGACCCACTTCAGCCACAGTGTAGAAGGCAAGAGGCAGGTCTGCCTGCTATTCTTAACCTTCCCATTTGTACTGCTTGATGCAACATGTTGATGTGATTTCTTACCAGCTGTGGCCAAAGGAGTCAGACCTGAAGGCCAAGGCCCGTTGGTCTCAGCAGGTAGCCCAGACTGGCCTATGCTGTGTCAGCCATGGATTATGGATGACAGGGAGCCTGCAGGGTGACAGGTAATAATTCACTCCCTAGGGGTCCCACACCCTTCACCGAACACAAGTAAACCAGCCAAGAAGAGGTGGGAGTGGGTGAGGGTAGAGGGACACATCCTTGGAGCTCACATCTTCACAGTCCACCCCGTTTCCCTTTTTACACCATCCCCTTCAAGAAGCAAGGCTCTCATTGGGTGTCCGGTTGCCACGGGAAACCAGCCATTATCAAAATGAAATATGAGGTGCCACAGATCAGTGCCTTTCTCAGGTGCAGGGCCAAACAAAGTCTCGTATAACGTGGATGAGGAGCTGAGATTAACTGTTGCTTCCTGAAGCATGGCACTGCACCGGCCCATTCTTTGGACATCGGGAGTCGCACATTACCACAGCGTGCTTGACGTCTGAGATACGTCAGAGAAACTGCTGTTATTGAGATGCCACAACAACAGCCCATACAGTAACATCCAGTGCTCTTAAGTTCTACTGAGCTTGAAATGGGAACAAAATGAGAGGGAGTGCAGCAATTCAGCAATTTCAAATTCGCTGTGGGATTTAATGTAACGTGTCACCACGCATCCCACTGAAAGTCGTTTTTCCCACTGACCAATCCAAACTGCAAACTAACTGTGTGTATGAGTGTTATGTGTAGCAATGCGCACTTTATCTCGTTGATGAAAATGGAAATGGGCCTGCTGAATGTCCCCCAAGGGCCACAGTCCTCAGCCCCTGGTTAGGAGCCTATTTCAACCATCATTACCCTGAGGACCATTAGGAAGATGCCATCTGTACACACAGGGCCCCTCCAGTGGGGCCGCTTGTCATTTAAAACTAAAAGCAAGCACCGAAATGGAAATCGGAAATAAAATTACACACTGGGCTAAACGCACCATTAACCATGCTAACTGAGCGTTGGACCTATCAGGGACTGAAAATGAGAGCTGGACGAAGAGCAAGCAATTTTCAGCGGTGACGAGGAAATGAATGTACTGCCGGTACTTTGTGCTCTCTCACAAATGCGGCTGTAACTCACCCGTCAGCAGAATGCAACTTTCCTAATGGTGTTATGTTAAAAAAAAAAAGGAGAAAAAAATAGAAAAGAGTTGATTGCTTTTGAGCGTGGGAGACTGCCACAAAATTGGAACATAGAGCTGTATGCGTATATAATGTAAGTGGGAGTACAGACAGACCTGCTGATAAGTATCAGACAGAGTCAGGCTGAACAGGAGCATCTCATTCCTGGAGGGCAGCAGCACAGGTGACATGTCAAATAAAATAACCTGAAACCACACTGCAATGTCCTCCAGGCCCGGACTGCTAAGTCACTGTACAGCTGCGGCAGAAAACCGCAAGCCACCAGTAGCCTCCCCATCCCGTGATATGACTGCAACAGCTGAGCAGAGGAGGGACAAAGAAAAACCAAAGGAGATCACAAGATCCGACCACACGTTCTCCACTTCAATATCTGATCATGGAGTGCACAGAAATTAAACAAACAGATGTGCACTCTCTAAATGAGCAGCAGTTTCCCGTGCTGTCCAATCAAGGCAGCGTGACCCCTAAGCTGCACATACATTTTTAATATGCCTGCCAAACTTTTGCAGATCGACAACAACAAAAACAGGACCTGCCTCTGACTCAGGCAAGAATGCACATACCATGCTTCAACAAGCCAAGATCGAAAAAGTATTGGTGTAGTCTCTCTCTCTCTCTGTGTTTGTGCATAGGAGAGATTTATTTATTGTTGAATCTTTTTGCCCCAACGGAAACTAAACACCCACTGAGGAAGATGATACAGCTAATGTACAACAGGCTGAGACAAATCACAGTCCTATTTCTGCAGAGAGCAGCTCAGGAGCAGCTCTGAGCATCTATTTCAACATAAATAACCACCAGCGGCTCCTGGGAATGTTAGAAGGGGAAAAAAAAACGCAGGTTTCTAATATCTGTGTGCATCGTAGGCAATAGTGAAATCCAACACAGACTAAAGCAGAAACCTGTTAGAACAATGAGCTCATCTTTTCCCCTGCTTTTCCACATTAATGCAAAACATGCAGACGAAGAAAGGGTGAGTTAGCAGGTAATATCTATGCAAGGTGGTGGAGAAATGTGAGGTTTCTTTTGCACAGGCACTCAATTTAATGCTGGCTGCTACAGGGAGAGAGAGCAAATGTGCTGCTTCTGTCGCGCCAAACGGTCTTTAAGTAGACACAGTTAGCCCGTTTCTAATGAGAAATAAACCAGTGCATGCACACTCAATTAGTGTTCAGATGCCACTTAAAGAACCACGGTATCAGTTCATAATTGATAAGTTGCTGATCACTGTTGCAGCAACAATTAGACAACGCGATTTAATTTTAAGTGTGGACACAGATCTTATAAAACACTGCGGATTTGTGTCAAACCCGAACACAGCAGTTTAAATAAAAAAAATCAGTGTACCATCTGCTGACACGTGTTTGTAATTAGTGCTGTTGATTCCTAATGCAAAAAAAAAGAAAGAAGAAAAGACATGACCAAGACTCCAAAGCACAGCCGAGAAAAAGAGGAAAACAAGCGGCTGCTCCGGAGCATAAATCCAACTTGAGGACAGCGAAGGAGAAGTTTATGCTTAAAATACAGTGTGGAAATACAGTGTTTACGTGTTTAAAGTTGGTGTGGAACTTTAAACGTACGTTACACGGCGAAATTAATCTGTCTGCAGTGCCAAACTTGCAGACTTCTACTGAGCAAAGTGAGCGCAGATGCAGCTGCAGCAGCGTACAAGTCTCCAACTAGCAAGCGAGCCACTTCTTACCTTACTGTTTCCCTCGTACCTCCACTGAGACGAAAAAAATATATACACAACATGCGTCGCAGTCTGTCGAAAGAGACACGGTAGAAGAAAAAGCAGCGGTAAAGGAGAACAAGTTGTTAGTTTAAGCTAGTTTAGCTTCGCCGAACGGTTAGTATTCCCACAGCGCCGGAACAGGCGCCCTTCACTACTGTGACAAGACCGGAGCCAGACTGAAATCACAACACTTCAGCTGCGGCTCAGGCCACGCCCCCGCCGCGTGAGTGTGACAGGCGGTTCTATCCAATCACGAAGCGACGTCGGGATATTGTGGCCTCCGATTGGTCAGTTGTTCGAGTGTTTTCGCCGCGCCACGCCCCAGCACGGCTCGCTTTTCTCCCAGATGTTGAACGCCGAAATTTAGGAGCCCTGTAATCTCAGCCAGCCAATCAGAGCTCCGGACAGGGCATTTAAACACACACTGTTTGACTTTATGGGAGGGGTGAATGCTTTTTAAACAAACGTGAAACCACATTGTACATACGAATCCCTGTACATTATCTTGCATTGAGCTAAAATGTGATTTTGTTTATTATTTCTCACCATTCCCTTACATTTTCTGTCCAGTTTTTACGCGCACGTGTTGAGTACAATGTATCCTAATAACTGTAATGTAATATTTCCTATAAATGCAAAACGTGTGTACTGTGATATTAAGTCTGGAAATTCCTTCTTCTGCATTGTGGATTGCATGTGTGCAAATAGATTGTATGTCATTAGAACATTGCTGACAATGAAATGTCCATAAATCAGTGTACTAATTAGCCTATAAAATGTCAGTAAATAGTGAAAAATACACATCACAAGTTCTGGTAATCCTAAAATACGTCTTCAGATGACTTATTCTGTGTGACCAGCAGTTTCAAAGTCAAAATATGTCCAGTTTACAATGTTATAAAACGGAGAAAAGCTGCAAGTCCTTAAATTTGGCAAGCTGGAAACAGCAAAACAGTTTTGTTTAAAAATATTATATTTATATATAAATAATATAATATATAAAATAAACAGTGTTCTATAGTTTTAAACCATAAGATAAGTTGCTCTGTATATAATGCATGCAATGAAAATGCAAACTACCCTGACTGCCTCTCAAAGAAGCTGAACATAATTTGAAAGGCAGGGACAAAGTGTACCAACAACAGCTCATCAGCTAGTGATGATGATGTGCAGCATATTCCCAGAAAAACTAATAAGATACTGCAGAAATGGCAGTGCTGAGGCATTTGGCCTGACTCTGCATCAGTGTTTGATGATAATCTAATAGATGGCATGGACTCACTGACTCATTCATCTCTAACATTCATCTATTGAATTTCCGTTTCAGTCAGTCTTTCTTGTTAAAATGCTCCTGCGTTATACAAAAAGTAGAACAGTTCAAGTGGTTCCTGCAGCAATTGTCCCCAGTGGTTATAATACATACAGTGTCAGCCACTTCAGTAGTCAGATAAATAAGAGTCTTTCAGGTAATGCTTGTTCATTACATTCTTCTTTGGCCTCAAGCTTCAGAACAGTTGTTATGTGTTTTTGGTTAGCTCTGACTCAACACTAGTACTCCAGTCCTTTCTTTTGGCAGAATGATGCTGCCTGTTGTGGTGAAGCTCTTTGTAGGCAAGGGAAAGGACACAAGCTCAGAGGGCCATGATTAGTGTGTACGTGCTAAATCTTTGGCCACCCTCAGTTCACCACAATATTCTGCCAGAAAAGGGTTTTGGCAGTGAAGAGGATTGATATATTGACAAGTTGTTCTCCTTTTGAATTATCATAATTCCCCTTTTTTTCTTTGGCTGCATCCTAAATGCAAACACTAATAATAATGTAATTATATATTATATGTATAATGTTAGAGCCTCAGGGTCTCTCTTGCTCATTGTTAACTTCCAAATGTGCAGACATATAGCAAGCCATTCATCAGTACACTTGTATTATTAAAGGAATAGTTCAAAATTTTGTGAACCATGCTTATTTTTTATTGCAAACATTTAATTGAGAAGATTGAAGCCATTATGTTTATGGTGTAAATATGAAGCTACACCCACAGCTGGTTAGCATAGCTTAGCATAAAGACTGAAAACAAAAGAAACAGTTAGCCTTCCCAAATGTAACAAAATATACCTCTAAAGTCTGTTTCATTTGTTAATCAATACAAATACAGGATTGTACAGTACGTAGCCTTTGCACTAAACTAACACTTGGCTTAATGTTATGTTTCACTGTACAGATATGAGTGATATCAGTATTTTAATGTACTGTAACTCTCAGTGAGAAAGCAAACACACTCTAAAAATAAATTAGGTGACCTATTACCATCACTTAATTAAACACATGTTCACAAATTCTAATTTATTGGTTCAAATTAAGTTTTTAAATGGAAAACCTACTTCAATAAGTTGTGTTGACGTAATAATGTTGATGAATTGATTCATTTTATGTGTCATTTAAACTCAATGTTCTGCATTCATTGATTGAAAACTATATTTAATCAAATTGCCTTTATAACCCATTTTTTCTCCACCTTGAGTGCAGAATTTCAAGTTCCCTCTACCCTAAAACAAATTCAGACAGGGTGTGTTAGAGGACCTGAGGAAGCTAAAAACAGAACCAAGATTAACCTCTACCAAAAGTGATGGAAAGGTCAAAGTGTGTAGAAGGAAAGGATCTTCTCATGATCCAAACCCTACAAGCTCATCTGTGAAGCACGGTGGAGGTAATATCATGGCTTGGGCATATATGGCTGCTTCTGGAATAAGCTCATGCATCAAATCTGGTTGGGAGAAGCTTCATCATGCAGCATAACACTGAACCACAGCACACTGCCAATTTAACAAAGGACTTGCAAACACAAATGTCTTTGGCGTACAGATGACACAAATGAGTTGGCTTTGCCATTCCAGTACTTTTGTTGGTGGACTATATATTTGCAAGCTTGTGCAGTTTGTTACTGTAGTTTTACAAAATGTTTGATTGATTTTCAATTTTCAATCATTATTTGTATTTTACACATTTGGTACTGTGTTTTAAAACATCCATCCGTTCATCCATGATCCTAACCACTTGCCTCTTAAGGGTCGCAGTGGTTTTAAACTTGTATAACAATTATGCACTCATAATGTAATAATTAAATACATGTGACTTTCTTTTCTTCCAGAAACTGGAAAAACAAGTTGGAGCAACTTAGTATTTATACAGTCAATTTAAAACCTTGTGCCTATTCTGCCAATAATTAAGCATGTGGTAAATAAAAATACATTTAATTCTAGTAGTGTTTTTTGTTGGTTCAACTTAATTTCACCAGATATTGTCATAACTTAAAAAGGCTGGGACGTGGCACAGTATAGGGCAGCTGGTCATAATGAACTGCTTATAACTCCAGGGTTGGCAGTTCGTGTCCCGGTCCGTCCCTAGTGCTGGTCCCAAGCCCGGTGGGGAGGGTTGCGTCAGGAAGGGCATCTGGTGTAAAATCCTTGCCAAATCAAATATGCGGAGTGACCCGCTATGGTGACCCTGAAAGGAAGCAGCCAAAAGAAACTTATTGTCATAACTTAAAAACACAAACTGCTGAGTTAATTTTCTTTGTTGAGCCAAAGCATTTCTTCTGCAAGAGTATTTCCTATTGAACATTTTATAAAGATAAAGCAATTTCTGACAAAAACTGTTTTCAAGGAAAGTAATTATTTGATTAGTGATCTCTCAATCAAAGAAAGCACGAGTTAATCTTAAACCGGCCTTGTCAACTTAATTTTGTGACTTTTAGCAGACAAAGGGGAGTGAACTCCTTGCCTCTTGCCTTCTTATCTCACAAAACCAAGCTTCCAGCAAAAACAACAGAGGTGTTGAGAATTTTTTACCACAATAATTTGTTAGAAAAGGGCAGCAGTGCTGTGGGCTGTCATCATCATTCAACTTGTGCTCACTTGTTTGCATAGGAACAAGGAAGTTGCACCAGTAAGCTTGCAAAATCTTTGCCAAGGCACAAACAACACTGATGGATATTTCATCAGAGCCTTGCTGGTGAAATAGGAATCTTCTGGCAAAGCCACATGTACATTTTAAGTGAATTGTTACATTGTTTTATCTTAATTTACCACATCAGTTTGAGATATTTGAGGTACAGATGTTTGCTAACACTGGATAAAGTCTTATTTTTGCCAGTCAAAATAACAGCCTCAAGTTATTTGTTTGGTTAGCTCCAACCAGGGGTTTTCGGGCAATGTTTGGAGATATCTGGTATTCACTCTTACACTGGACAGACATATATTCACCTTGTTATTTTAACCAAAATAAAGCAACATTTGTCTTGTTAGGATTCAAAATCCACAACTAATTTGCAGTTTTGATTGTTTGAAACCAGTTGAATACCAACAAAAGGATATTTAAAATGAGGAGGTCCTCAAACGTCACTGTCCAGCAAAGTGTTATGTACCGATTTTGCTTATGTACAGATGTTTAGACCAATTGAAGAAACCCCCCAAACTCTACAGGGCTGTTTTAAAATAATACACAAAGGCTAATACTAAGACAAATACTCAACTTCTACAGTATGATTCTTTTACGGTGGCCTCATTTTTTTAGTAGTTTCCCCCTAGTTTTCCTTTTCCAACTCAAGGGCAGAGAAAATTGTATGTTGTACAAAATGTAAAGCCCCTTGAGGCAAATTTGTGATTGGGCTATATCAAATTGGATTTGATTTGATTTAGATACCAATGCAGCAGAGAGGCTGTGAGCTATCAGCCTGTGGTTACTCAGACAATACTTGTTATTCTGTAAAACTGATGTTGCTTTTGATGTCTTTAAGGGAATAGTATATATTAACGAAACTGTATGTGGGTGACCACATTTTACTTTTTCCACAGCTAACATGAGTTTCCCTTTACTGTGAAGGTGATGTGTTGTTTACTGTAAGTTTATAGTTTTAGTTGCACAAGCTGAAGTATCAGGTCAAATCTTCATTGTCTGCAGTAATGGGAAAAACAGACTACAAAACAACTAAATATGTTAAGAAATGTCAATGAAATGCATCCATCCATCCATTTTCCTAACCGCTTGTCCTCGTAAGGGTCGCGGGGTCAATGAAATGCATGTTTCCTTCAAACATGATTTGAGAAACAGCACAAACATCACACATTTTATGTGGTCTTTTGATTATTTATTTGTCTTCAATTATTCAGAAATGATTATTGCATTTTGTAAATGTGTTCTTGCATAGTACTATATGGAAAACTGTTTTTATTATGACAGTAAACCTGCAATGTTTGTTTTTTTAGGCAATGACTGTACAAAGTGTATAGTTCAGTGCATTTTGTTGAATGCTTACATCAATACGCTCACAATACTTACGCATAGGGCCTGTCACTCAAATTCCAAACATATTAACAAATACAAGATGTTCTTGTGACCATGAGAGGTGACTTAAGAACTTGTCCTGCAACATATAAGCTATGTGAGGACTGACAATCATGCAAACAAATGCATGCCTTGGGGAGGAAGCATCTGAGTGCAATGACTGAACTCAAACAGCCTGTTTTGGAGTCCGCTGGAACGACTCGAACACTCATGCCACTTTAGAGCCAATTATGAGAAACACACACAAGCTATATAACTCATGTTTGGTCCCATGGGCCCTTTGAGGAAGTAAAAGCACTGAAAGCTCAAGTACAGAAAGGGAAAAATATGGGCTATGAATGCAGCATAATGATGACAATACTCCACAAGGCTTTAGTGTCTCGTCCTCTCATAGAACTGCAGAGAGAATATCTACCTGAATTTTGCAGGAAGCTGGGCATACCCCATGCCTATTAATAATCATTAATATATGTAAATATATTAGTGCTAGTCCACTGGGAGCATATGGATGAACTATGGATGTTTTGAATGTGTGTATGTGCCTCAAGGGTGTGCACATAGTGTATGGTAATATATACTATTTGTATCTTTGTGAATGTGTTTAAGTTCTCCTGAATAGACTAGTATTGTTATTCTGGATTTGTATTTGAATTAAAAAAAAATTCTGAAATTCATTACCTATAGACATCAGCAGGTGGTATTTTCCCTGTTATTCATGCCTTCAATCTGGTCTCAACTCTATTGCCAGTGAGAATATTTGGATGATTCTGATAAATCATTTAGTGCAGTATGCACTGTATGCACTGACAACGAGAGCCAAGAGATTTAAAAAAAATCTCTTATTTCTACAACACACAGTTCAAACATGAAAACTACACTACTACGTGGATAAAGTATAGCTAAGTAACTGGAAATCATGGTTACAGTTTGAGAAAGAGTGTTGATCTGTCTCAATGAGACACACATGTTATTTTAAATTCTCGTAGAGATCCAAAGTTTCCAAAGACATCACATATGTCAGGGTGAAGTCTAGGGAAATGTGTAAAACAAATAGACAAACATGACAGAATATTTCAATTGGAATGAATATAAAGAGTCAAAATGAACCTAATTCGTTGGGATACTGTGCTGACGGGTCTTTGTCAAGTTAAATTCTTACAGATCAGTTGAACTGAGGTCAGGTGATTGACCAGAAAAAAAATTCTTCTCAGCTGCCTGGTCTGCACATTTTGAACTTTACCCTTGTTGCACTGTCCTAAAATTAGTGGGCTTCAGTTAAAAAGAAAAAATTTTACACTGCTCATCCAACGTATACAGAAACACACTCAAATTGAAGCTAGCAGCACTGAACCCAAAGCACTGGAGCACAGTGTCAAAAATACTGAAACATGTCACTGGAGACAGTAGAAAGTACACAGTAGAACCACATCTTGTACAGATTAGGCAACACTCGTGACAAGTCTACATTTCCACATGAAATGTAGACAAATGAAAATGAAACATGCCCGTGGCTCCTGAGTGCAACTAATCTAAATGTATTTATCAACCACAGCTGAATGTGAAGAAGTGATGGCTACTTAACATGAGCAGCCATAAGGAGAGACTGGGATATGTCCGGCCATTTGGCCGTATTAGTGATACACTGCATGTATCTGGTATCTGTGTGATCTTAATCCAGTACTTGGATCCAGAATCCCCAGCAGGTTTTTCAACTAAACAAAGATTAAGATAGATTTTGTTGTTGTTTGTTTATCATCTTAGTAAATGTCAGAGGTCAGCTTCAGGACAAATGGAAGCAGAACAAATAGAGCTCTAATTCACTCTCGCTCTCTTCTTATTTCTCTGGCTCGGACAGAAATCTGGTGCTGTCACAAAACGTCCATTTGAAGCACTTCACCAACTCACACAGATGTAAAGACATGCACAAGCTAAACTTGCAGTGTGCAATGTATGCACTGTTGCATGCCAGTGATTTTGTGTTAAGTCATCAAACAGTAGCATATGGTTGGAAGAGATGCCTGTTTAGCTCCTTCTGTTTCAACAATACTAACAATGCACTACTAGTACTGATATAACATTCTTAAGATGTATTTATCCATAGAGCATTTATGGTTGCTAATGCTTTGTGCTATTAACTGGAGGTTACAGCTCGTCATCTTGAGACGTCAAGCTGCTACCTCATCATCATTATCTCCAGATAACAAATGGTGCTTGTGTTTGTTTTCCTAAGCCTACTATCTCAAGATGATCATTTTAATTATAATGGTATTTTGCTGCCTCAAATATTGTTTTATTGTTATAACTTAAAATGTCATCACATCATCTTAGTACAGAGAAAAACATCCCAGAGAACAGCTCAATAGTGACAGATAAGAATGTCAGAAGACTACATTTAATATTATTGATAATCTCTTGGTTGTCAATAAAGTCACTAAGTCATCACAGCGTGATGTTTGGATGTATTATAAAAACAATTTTTGGATAACAGAGTTATAATACTGTATATATGAGCACCACAACTTTTGTGCGCAGCTCAAGCACACACTCAGTTTACATAAATGTCTAGAAATCCAAGTCCCAACAACAGCCCAAGTCCTCTTTTTTCAAACCGCGAAAAACCACAGTCAAACAGGTCCAAGATCTACAATGTCTGTGTCATCCAGGTCATGGTAATTCTGTTCAGTGGCAACTGCACTTGTTTTTAAAAAACAAATAAATAACTTTTTTTTTTTTTTAAAACAAGTCCAGAATTTTTGGGAAAATCCACAATCCACAACCAAGGCAGATAACTGAGAGTCCAAAACCAGAAAGCAACCAGAGATTCAGAATGTACACCACACAACATCCAGAGATAAAAAACCAAAGTGTAAGAGCAAGAAAAAACAGAATCAAAGTTACAGTACAAAGTTAGGCAAACAGGTAAACCAGCAGGAATAGTCCTCCACAAGATGAGAGCAGACAATCTGGCGAACAGGCAGAATTCCTGAGGGGGTAAATATACTGAGGGGCACAGGTATTGATTGGCCCACGAATGAGCAGACAGTGAGAGAAGAATCTTAATTAATAATCAAACAATTATACAACAAAAAATATTTTTTGCGTATTCTGTTTCAGCAAGTAAACAGTTTGAGAAACAACCACATACCCTTAACCTTTAGCCTTTATCAGCAGGCAACAGGCTGCATGCCAACACATATAAGGAATTTCCTTCAGGTTGTTGGTAACTCATGCAGTAGTACAGAATATGTTCAACAGTAAACAAGATTTAAGAATGACATAAAGAACACAAAATAACACAATTCCTTGTGTGGGAGTGTATTTGTTGAGTATTACTACGTCCAACATGTACAGTACAGTATGAGTAGCTAAACTGTAGATGGTTTAGCATCAATGTAGAAATTATACAAGGTCAAGTGTTAATGAGTGTCATGGCAAAAAAACTGTTCCTACAGAGACAACTGAGCTTCTGTAGCGTCTGCCAGTAGGGAGACATACTGAATGGTATATCACTGTGCACAATTTCATTCAAAAATACAAACCCAGAATGAAATGCTCGTGTAGTGTCACTGTCTGACACAAGGACACTCCAGTATGTTAAACTGCTGATTTGTCTTTATTTCTATTTCTCTGTGTGGCAGCCACAGGCAGAAAGGGTAATAAACTGTACGTGCTACTGTTCATTGATTGTTGTTGGGTGTAAAAAAACATTTATGCAGAACTGCCGTCATATTTCTTCCTGCTGTTTCCTCTTCTATTCTTATTACATGCCGTTACACAATAACTGGTAGACTTGTGAGTAGCAGCACAGGTGACTCCTTCTGTTATATGCATGAGGAACACTGTAGAAACACTTCTGTATCACTTAGTGTTAGAACCATGGAATGGTCAAGTATAAAACTGCCCACTACTGTGAACGACTGGTACTAGTAAGAATGTTTGGAATGTGAGGAAAATCTGTATATTAATGAACCAAATCAGAACAGAAATACTTGTGGCTATCAATACAGTGTTTCTAGCACATGGATTCAGTGCAGTGATTTTGCCAGCAAGCATCTAATTAAACACTCACAATATGAGTGTTTAATTGGGTGAAGGTGACTCTCTACCCTGAGGAGCCTCTGGTGCTGCTGCCCTCTTGGCCATCATGACATAGACATTAACACTACTTGGGTGAATGTGTTTCACTGCTACTGAGTTATACACGTCCTCAAATTTCACCTTGAGGCAGAAAGTGTGTTGCCTGCAAATCTTTCTCGTCAAATTAGTCAAGTTTCCACCTGCCCCTACGTTGTCTGAGGTAATTGGAATCCATTCATGTAACCACATAAAGCAGAGTGAAGACAGTGAAATGGTCATATCTGCAGGACTTTTGTATTCACAAGACTCTCTTTGCTTTGTAAAAACAGTATTTTCTACTGTTGTAATTTCATGCTCTGGCTGCAAGCCTTAGATTTACAGCTAACGTCTAAACTGTGCCCAGAAACAATGGTCTACATCTTAATTAAAGAGTTATGTATATATTGCAACTTTAAGGCATGGTCTGAAATACCTCCCATGACGCTGTGGGAAAGACAATGCCTCAATTCAGTCTGCTTCAAAAGGAGCTTGTGAGAATTTATGGATCATCTGAGGGCATCATAAACTTTTGCAAACAGAATATCTGACAATAATGCCTTTTGTATGCAGCAATTGTATGCAAGTGTGGGGCAGTGTGCATATTTTCAGGCTTCACACAACTTTTCTAACTTTGTATGTGTACAACTGAACTCAATACCATGAATGCCTGTGAGGAGACACTGCACAGTTTTCTCTGCCTTAGTTCTAAACTAAGTTGACCATATGTAGAAGAAATCACACATAAACAAAACCTTGTGTCTCTGTCACAAGACTTTCCTTAGACTGTCTCTGGACCCTCCAAATGGTCATATGTACAGCCACTGTCAGTCTGTAAACAGACCTCTGTTTCTTTACTTTACTTTGCTTGGCAGACGCTTTTATCCAAAGCGAATTACAAGGAGCTAGCGCTGAGTGTCTTGCTCAAGGACACACCTGGTATGGGGTCTGGGCTGGGATTTGATCGATTCGATCCTGCCACCTTCTGCATCCCAGTCTGATGCTTATCCCATTGAGCTACCAGGCCGTTTCTGCAGAAAGAGGAAGGAGATTCAAACAGAATGTCAGAAATGAGCCACCTTTCTAGGGTGGCTGTGTTCAAGTTCATTTTGGTCACCTGTATTCAGGATGTCATTCTTTTGTTACTATCTAATCTTAAACAAAGTTCTTTAGACTAAACCTAACCACTGATGGAATTTGGGATGCCAGTGCAGTGATTGGTCCTTGTTTGTTTCTACAGCAGGTTTAGGGCATTTTTTATTTTTTATTGGACCTTCAAACTCAACTCTGAAGAAATGAGAACAATTTACCTGATGTACAAAACAGGGACTTTCTGTCAGGGTTCCATCAAGAACAGTGGGCAGTAAAGCACAAACAGAAAATCCCTCCAGCATGAAGGCAAGACTCCAGGCTGTAACTAAGCCAGGGGGAAGGATAAAGAATCAAAATGGCCTGAAGGCTACATCAACACATGGCAGAAACGAGCATGGACATAAATCAACAGGGCTAAGGCCTAGTAGAGAGGGTGGAACACAGAAATAAAAGAACATGAAAAGGTGGGAGAGCCAGAACACAAGAAAGACTACCTCTGTCCAGTGGCCAACTTACAACACTTGGGAGCATGAGTAAAGAGTAGAGTCCAAAACAAACCCAGGGAGCAGCAGACAACTGACTGAGGCTGGACCAGGAGCTTGTTGCTCAAATGCTGATGATGTGTCAATGAGTGCAATTGAGTGAGGAGTATATATAGGGGGAGAAGAGTCACTGCAGCGGTGCAAGGGTGTGGCTTGTGGCAGAGGAGGGAAACAAAGGGAGAGAATGAGAAGGGCAGACACGACTGTGTGTAGATGTGTCTGTGTGAGTAAGAGCAGAGCAGCAGGGGATGTGGCCAGGTCATGTATGTGTATAAACAAAGACAGGAGGGAAGTGACCAGGTGAAAATGTGTGTAAGTGTGTGTGTCTATGTGTGCAGGGCCAGAAGGAGGAAAATCAGGACCAAAAGAAAAGCGACAACTTGGATCATGACACTTTCAAGGTCCCCAGTGGTCTGGAGCATCAAGCAGAACAGTAGTACAGACATGAAATGAGACAGAGTAGTGTATAAATACTCCAAAGTAAAAGGAGGCTTAACAATAAAACAGCTAAGACAATTAATTTTTTGAGATAATCCAGTGGTCTATATAGGATCATTTTATCATCTCGTTTAAGAATATGTAATCCTTCTTTGTAAGTGAAAAAACAAAATCACCAAATAGAAAGTATTATAATTTGATGCAAAAAGCAGGATCACTTTAGGATGGCAGACATACTGTCCAGACTTTATTCAGACAGTATTTCTTAATTCCATTAAAAGGAACAAAGGAAGTCTACAAAGCACATCCATCATTGCAAAGTGCTCCTGTTTTATACACCAATTATAGAGCTCCAAGGCTGCATAATAAAATACTATGTATTTCCAATTGAGGCTTTTTCAATCATCCATTTTGATTTACAGTGTAGGCCTTTAGTTGACAAATTCAAGTGAGCTTCACAGCAGAATAAGTTTCACTTTCTGCAGTAGATCATCATCTTTACAAGGAACAACTCTAAAAAAGTCAATGGTTACAGCCTCAGCGCTCGCGGAACAACTCTGCAACAGAATGGTGAAAGGCTGAGGCAAGTGGGAGAAGAGTGAAGAGGATGTGAGAGCGAGCAGAGAAGAATTAGATGGAAAAGGCGCAGCGGATATGATTCAGTGTTTGGTGGAGAGGAGATGTGAGGTGTTTCTTGAAGAGATGTCACAATACAAAGGAACAGGGGAGTGACTCCTCTGTTATGACTCAAATAGGAAGGTCACTCCACCAGTCACAGATGTGTGGCTCGATGACCAGACAGGTCCAGGACAGAGGCGCTAAGCAAGAAGCAGCATACAGAACATGGATTGGTGTTGGCTTATACTATAACCTAGAAGTTTAGAGTACATAAGATACTCTAAACAGAACGAAACAAATATCTATCTACTAATCTTATCTTTATTTATGAAGAGAGGGGAGGTTGTGCATATGCTTCAACAATTAAACTGTTTCAAGTCGAATATAAATAAAGATGATAAACTACTTTGGTTAGGGTTAGAGAAAAATCATCTTTTTGTTTCAATTTTAATGAAGAGGTGATCTTAACCGGGTCCTGTGATTACCTGAAACCAACCATAAAAATAATGCTGTAGGCACAAAACTGGATATTGCACTGCAATATGAGACATTTATGCTGAAAAGAAAATCTGTTGTACAACTGATGTTTAGGCAGAAGAAGAAGAATCTGCCTGTGTACACTGGTATTTGCGACTTGTCATTTACGTTAATTGTGAACATATGGTCATTATGTTAATAGAAACATAATCAGGTTGCAATTACAGTATGTTTCCCCCAAAAACATATTTGTGAGAGCAGTTTAGTTGTATAGAAACGTCATGATTAAGAAACCGGGTTGGTGGACTATGTTTATATGAATGATTTAAAATACCTGTACCCTTGGATTTCTCTCTGCAGATGACGTAATCTTCTTTGCTTATTCTACAGGTTGATGGTCTGCTCTACCAGAACTTCTCCAGATGATGGAGGGACGGAAACTCTGCACACATAACTAAATCGTAATATTTAAAATTTTATGGATGAAATTTTGGCACATCTTGACACTTCTGTCCTTTCTCAGGATGAAGAGACATTGCTGGATATAATTTAAATAAAAGTTTGCATTAGATTCTGCAGCCTTGCCCTCCTTTCAAACCCCCGTCTCCTAAAAATCACTTTGTTATACAACTAAACTGCAATCACAAGTACGTTTTTGTGGGGTACATAAATCTTTAACGTACTTCTCACCAAAGTGCTTCATCTGTAGAATATATATTTGTTTTACTTTCACTTATATAAGCAAATATTAAACCATAAGAGACAAGCACAAGAACCCATAGTAACAAAATATATAGGCTGATTTAGTGAAATACTATTATAATCATCTCAGTATACAATTTGCAGCTATTTCCAAGCACCTTCCTCACCCTTGTGTCCCTTATGAAAGAAGCCTAAAGGCACACTGATGATTATGAGCAATCATAATCTTCCAAATAGTCACCTCATGCCGTGTCCCTAGCTTTGTTGACAATTCTTGGCAGTGCTTTCGTTACATGAGGTGACGGATGGGAAAACACTCAAAATGATTTCAGGAAAGAAAAGAAGAAGAAAAAAGAACTTTATAAGGATGATAACCTTTTTTTTTGTCATAAAGAGCAATACACAAAACAGTCCAATGACAACATGAAAGGGGCTGGAAAGGGTGAAAGATGAGTAGAGCAGTTTGTGGGAGTGTTTCTCAAAAGCACTTCAGAGTCCTATCATCCTGGCAGTCGAAGGGTCCAATTTACAGAGGAGAGGATTACAATGTCAGATTATCTCAGCAGAGTTATCAAGGCTGTCCCCGCAAATAGCATCATTACCCATCTGATAGAAAATGAAGGTGGAGGAGACTGAAGAAGAAGAGGGACAGCTTTCTTCACATGTTATTGTGCCCTGGTGGATCTGCCTGATGGTTTCAGGGATTATTACTGTCCTCTTAGCCAGTACGCTAAGCCAGGAAGCTAGCAAGTTTGCTAACTGACCATTAGCAAGCTAGTTAGCTTTGTGAGCTCTGTTGTCCTTCATCAATAACTTTTTATGAATGGAAATGTTTCAAGTCAATCAAACGCAAG
The DNA here is from genome assembly GCA_032362345.1 of Sandelia bainsii. Lineage (NCBI taxonomy): Eukaryota > Metazoa > Chordata > Actinopteri > Anabantiformes > Anabantidae > Sandelia > Sandelia bainsii. Next base: position 2,803,529 of record JAUMHL010000009.1, on the reverse strand, counting down.
AATAACTCCTTAAAGAGCCCAGGAAAACTATTTGTTTTGCCAAAGTCCAAATCCTTAGAACACAAGGAAAAACTGAATAAAGCTCAAAAGCAGGGGGTGTCATGTCAACCCTATCACCAGACGACAATGCTGTTATCAACAATACTGCAAGGATGATGAATAATGAATGATTTGTTTCTGTTCAATTTCAGTGTTTTTACATTTTTCTCTTTTAACAATATCTGCAATTGACAAGTTGAATGTCTGAGACTAAACCAACTAAACTATGGATACTATGGCATGATCTGCTTCTGGCAATAGAGACACTTGGTTAAGGTTGGGGAACTCTCATGATTACAGCTCTGTCCATGAGAGAACACCAAAGCTGCATGAAAGTAAGTAATTGCATTCACTACACTGACATCCATATCTTTACTTTCTGCCTCCCTACATAAACGGCTTCCTACATTTACACAACTTTGGCACTGGACTTACTTCTTGAGGTGTATGAAGGTTTTATATCTGTATTCAAAGATAAACAACTACTGCATTGGATAGGATAAAGTGAAAACCACAGGGCGACACACGTCGTCCCATAGTACACAACAACCATGTCACACATCAGTGTTGCCAGATATTAAATGTTGAAGTATCGTACCAGCAGCTTAAAATGATCGTATTTTGAGGAAAATTATCGTACACACACAATTTACATTCTGACGTGGCTCAGACAATCTGCTTCAATAACACATTATCATAGACTGTGCATATTATAGTCTATAATGCAATTTTTACCTACAGAACGGTTTGGAAAAACCACCTCTGGGCAGAAAAGTGCCGGATGTGTGCAGGATGTATCCCTCCGCACTCAAACCACTCATCATTGTTTACGTCGTGCGTCACCACGTGTTACATCGTGCGTTGATTGGCTGTGAAGGGACGCAATTGCGCATAAACAAGCTAAGTGTGTGCGTGCACGATGAAAAAAAAAGATCTGTACCTTGTCGTGCTAATGAAATAATGTAGCCATAAAATGAAGGGGTCAAATTATCGTACATTGTGAGATTTTTGGAATTATTGATCGTACATCGTACAGAGGGTAAAATTATCGTACAAATACGATAATTAGCGTACAAATACGATAATTAGCGTACGTCTGGCAACACTGCACATACTGTACAGAAAAGGTGATCCATGGCACAATGGTATAAGATTGCTGCTTTCCTGGAGCACTGATGCTAAACAGAAAAGTGACATGTGGACATTCATCATCAGTAGTTGATCAAATGCAGCTCATACATAAAAAAATAGTCCACCAGTACAACCATTCCTACTTTAAAAGCTAGTTTGCAGTACCAAATATATTCTGAAATTAGTTAAAGTCCAGATTTGCAAAACCCTCACTGATAATGTATTTTATGGATTTCACTTGTTACATGGAGTGTGTGCGAAAAATATTTTCTCATTTATCTTATGTAATTTGAATAAACAGACAATTTAAATTCAAATCATTTTGCTCAATGGACTAATTTCTTTCTGATGAATATTTATTACAGCACAATTGAAACTGTAACTCAGCTCAATCAAGTTCCGGAGACTTGGCTCAGATTCACCATTTTTGACTTGCACTGGGGACTTGACCACAACCTTGATGATCTTCAGCCCGAGACTTTATGTTTGCAGCTCATCTTTTTTGTTTCCTGTTCCCTCATCATAATCACCATGAGGAGTTTTTATTTGGAACAAGAGAAAACAGAAGTTGAGGCAGTGGTTTCTCTCACGTATATGAACAATGGCCCTTATTCATGTTGCATGTCAGTTAAGAAGCCTCTCTAGATGTTGTTTTCCAGTGAACTCGTCATGTGTTCGTCATCAGGGTTTTGTCTCAATTGCTTATATCACTGGGTCATGCAAACAAGCCGGCTGCATGAGGAACTGCCCCGGGCTCACTGCAGCAGCCCGTTTGTCACAAGGATTATAGCGTCATATCCATCAAACCCAAGTAAACAATTGCAGAAACAGCACATGGCGAGCCAGCTGTGGACCTCTTCTTAGATTCATCACAATGACACACGATGGATCTCACATCAGAAGGTCACATAGAAAAAAGCATCTGTTTGATACTGAAAGTACTTTTATTCTGCATGTAAAAAGTTCTGAAATTTATGATCAAAGGTGAAGCAAGGTCCCTAAAAGAGAAGCATTAACTCATGCTCATCCACCCACCAGCTGCACAGTCGGATAGGTGTTACAGAGACAGAGACTGGCATGTATGTCGATAGGCAGGCACTGGGCCCTTAAGGGCATGTGAATAACAAATGAGAATGATTTTTTAGTGGGAGTGAGGAGGTTGGTGGGAGATTCAGCTCTGCAGCCCCAGCCTCATCTGCCGAGCCCGATGGGCCGCAGGTCGAGTCTGGGTAAGCGGCCTCTTACACCTTTCCCTGGGGATGTTTACTAGCCAGGCTTAGCAGCTCACATTGGGCTGACCTTCCACTGCCTGCTGGCTTCCTAATTCCCTCTCTCTCCATCACTGGTGGGCAGTTAAACAGCGAGTCACGTTACAAAATGAGCCAGAAAAGCCCTCTTGCCCTGGGCAGATCAAGGGTGGTATTTTAAACAGATCAGATCGCACCATTTGCAGCCTTCTACGGTGCAGGGTGAATAAATCTCTGAGCTTTTAAGAGTGGTGATTAAATGTTTTACTGCATCCGTCTGCCGTAACTCTGGAGTTGGAAGCTAACCGAGAGCTTTTTTTGTGTGCGTGTATTCACCATTTGTTTAATGACTAGCATTATTGATGTTATTTTTGCACTACAGAGTCTGGAGTCAAGTATTAGCCTTGTTATTAGAAGCCTAGTCTTCCCAGCCCTCAATATCAGTTTTCCCACAGAAAGGTTAGCCAGAAGATGTATATGTCGAGGGGGGTGGTGCAGACAAGCAGACATAGTAGTTGTAGTTTGTCAGGATAATGTCAAGATAATAATGTCAAGAAAATGTCAAGATAATATCAGAGTCAATAAAACATGAATGGTTGGCTCTTTGCATTGTTATCCATGAATGAGTGATTTTTGTTTAGAAATTTCATTATCACTGAGACAGAAACTGGTTTTCTGCAGTTTTTTGATTTAGATGCACTGGTTGGAGAAATCTGAATAGGTTCTGTGGGGAAATTAGATTTTTCCAGAAGCAGAGAGATGTTTGCTGACAATAAAAACTAAACAATTACACCACAAACACACTAAACAAAGCAAAAGTGATAAATAACTGTGGCTTAACCTGTTTATCAATCATGGAGTCATGCACTTCTGAATCATGCAAGAACTGCTTTTTTAATCTCACAGATCTCTGAAACTGAGGGGGAGACATGTTGCTGATTAGCAGTAGAGCCTTCAGCCACGGCCCATCTCACACTGCATCCGACCTCTTTGGCCCTTCCTACAGGTGGTGAGCCCATGGGAAGGGGGACCCACGTCACCTGTTCGGGCTATGCCCCATGTCACCTGTTCGGGCTATGCCCCATGGGTGAAGGCCCGACCACCAGGCACTCGCCATCGAGCCCCACCTCCAGGCCTGGCTCCAGAGGGGGGCCCCGGTGACCTGCGTCCGGGCGAGGGAAAACGGTATCCAATGTTCTCATTCATCATAAGAGGTCGTGAACTGCTCTTTGTCTCTTCCCTCACCTAGGACCGGTTTGCCTTGGGTGACCCTACCAGGGGCATGAAGCCCCCGACAACAGAGCTCATCATTGGGACACGCAAACCCCTCCACCACGATAAGGTGGCGGTTTGAGGAGGGGTATTTGCAACTTGAGAAGACTAATTAGATTGTCAAGGAGAAATAAGGGGATGGGGGCTAATGTAACACTAGCCCCCTCCCCTGGTGAAGTGACACCAATTAATGCAGTATTGCATTGTAACTGTGACTGCGCCCCCCGTCTTCACTGGTCTCCACCTCGAAGTGACAGGCCTACTGACACATCAGGCTGGCTCTTTCTTCAGGCTGTTGTATAAGGAAAAAACACAGAAAACAAACAAGCTAGAAAAAAAATCACCCCAGAAAAAGAAGTGGCAGCGGTATGATGATGTGGGTGAAACATATTGCGTGTCCTCAGCTACTCTATTTTTTACCTTTATTTGGGCAGGCAGGCTTTGGCACAGTGAGCTCAGCAGCCCTCACACTGATGAGAATGGATGTGTTGGAAATGAGAATCCTTTATGAAGAGGTAATCCGTGACATCCTGTTTTATATCCCCCCCCCCTTTTCATTTTGTCTCCATCTTTGTTGCTTAGCACTCACTGCTGTGGTGTTACCGTGGGGTATTTTTTCCCAGAGATCACCTGTCAATCAAACAGTGTGGGCAGCGCGTGTCTGCATTTTCCTTAGATTTTTCTGTCGATGAGGTTTGTCATTGTCCAGGTGGCACTCTTCTCTTCATCTGTTCAGATGTTGTGTCTGTCACTTCCCATTTCTTCTTCTGGTTTTTAACAAACATACTACAAAAAGCTGCACTTGTTGTTCACATATTTATATCTCCCCCTGGAAACAGACACTGTGCAGTCAACACATTCATGTACTGTACTAATTTTGAGTCACACTGGAGCACTGTATTAGTTGGCAATAAAATGTCCAAAATGCGATGATGTATTACAGAATGGACTGCTGGGCACAGGCTGTTGGTCCAGTGGTTTAAGGGGGGCCTTGACCTGAGCATCATTTCATATTTCATATTGTGATATAAAACACATCATTTTGCATAACCTTTTGAAATATGGCCGGGGAATGCATGCTTACAAAGTGCACAAAAACGTTTGAACCAAGGCTACCAAACAAATCACACAGCCTGTCCACTAACTACCAGAACATTTTGAAAAATTGAGACATTTTTATTAAAGCTGACCCTGGTAACAACTGTGGCAACTTGTCTTGTTGACAACTGTGCTGCGTGAGCCCCTGATGTAGCTGTTTTCATGTCTAATGTACCAATCCAAGCATGTCTGTGCGTGCCTGACTGAAACCCACTTAATCTTGAAATCTTGATTTCTTCTGTGCTCAATATTTTGTTTACACCCTTTTGTCTCCTGTTATCACCTTCTCATGGCTCTAAGGGCAAAGACACGCGAAGCCGACGTCAAAGAACTAGAGGCAACTTAAACCGACTGTTGCGTTGTCTGACGTCGCCTTTGTCACTAGGAAATAACTCTTTACACCAGCAGAGTAGATGAAACGTATAGTACTATGTGATTTTGAAATGCTGATTGTTTGCAACATCCTGAACATACAAATCAAACACAGACAGGATTTTCTTGCAGACGTTCTGATGTGGCACAAGCAAGAATCTAGGTCTCTATAAGAATCCATTGTAGCTTCTGTGAATCCAAGCTTTCTAAGCAGCTTCCTCCACAAAGGATCAAACTAACTTTTAGAGTCATATTTCAAGACAACAGTTTGAGTATTCCTTTAAAATAAAACATAAACATTTATATCCTGTACAGTCATTGCTGAACATAATATTTCAGGCAAATGGATGGATGCAGAGTTATAAAAGAAAAGGTGATTTCGATGCCCTATTTTATTGTAAAGTTCCGTATCTCTGTTCACTTTAGGGTAAAAAAGCAAATATTTAAAAGACAGAGGTGGCTCAGTAGCCTATAATATCAACCCGTTTGGGTCAAGGGTCACACAGTGTATTACCACCCAGTAGGAAGGGATTTTGTGTGTCTAGCAGAACAGTATTTTCCCTGCAGAAACGGACCTTGGCATGTGAAAATACTCATAAAACAGCATATGAATCACCATAAAAGTCACTGAACCCAATGCTAATGACATTCTGTTAGGTATAGTGCCAGGTCCTCTTAAAAAAGGTCATTTTCAGCACATCTGTGGAGCTGCTTTGGAGCTACACATATTCATTTTACTCATTACACATACAAAGTGTTTCATTTTCAAGTACTATATAATAAGAAAACACTGTGACCACAGACGCAGCCACAACTCTTTTCTCATAATCAGCTCTTTTGAAACCAAAGATTTTAAGTTGCAGTAAAACCATCACTTTTACTGCAATCTGTGATGGTTTAAAGAAAAGCAAAGCAAATATGGCTGAGAAACAGTGAAGGAATAAGTATGTAAACTCATGAATATGGAAGACTGGATGAACATAGTTTTGCATTTGACAGGAAAGTCAAACATCTGATGATGATCTGATGTTTTATTACTGCATGAGGTAAATTGAAGGTACACTGTCTTCCAAGAGGAGAATATAAATACCAAGGTGTCTATTATGTAATGGAAATTAGGAACACATCATAAAATGTATTTTCATTTCATTACTACGTAAAGCTTTGTATTAAATGGCTGCAAACACATTTGTCCCCAACGTATATTTCTAACTTTTATTTCCTTATATTTTCAGTAACTTTTTATTGCTAGAGTCACATCTGCCCACTGCATCCACACCTGTGATTCAAGAAAAACTAGCACATTATCACTGCTGAATTTAATAAAGATAAATTATAATAATATGACTGTCAGTAGTAAAGCAGCAGTAAAATACATCAGTAATCACAGGATTCTGACCTTGCAGTACTGTATGACTTTGGTTTGCAAACCATCTTAGAAAACCTAGTTGTCTAAATAATGTGCTTTTGATATGATACAATCAAAATTACCATTGCATTTTAATGAACTGCCATTGCTGTTTGACTACAGAAGTATCTGACATTGAAAATCCATAGTTAATTAGTTTTAATTGTGCTATTTTCTTTTGTGGCACTTAGAAGTATTGAATTACTAAGTTTGCAGAAATATTTGAATGTCATTTACAACAATGGCAAATTAAAACAATATATTACACAACAATATTAGTGAGGAGCATGCCAGTGCTCCGCGTTTGTAATTACTCGTGTTTTGGCTGAATTTTGACAGCAGCTTGCTCTCGGCGGCTGAAGATGCTTGTGATGCTTCTGCATGGAGATTGCAGTTACAGTCTTTATGATTTCTCACAGCACATACTGTAAATGGCCACAGACAGAAAAAGGCCTGTGTCCTCATCTTCTTTTCTACTGTATCTTGACTGTTGCTCTCTGTGGTGACTTTCTCAGCTCTGATCTCATTTCAAGGCAAAGCACGCAGCCACAGACCCTGATGCACCTATTTTCTCATATAATACCTCAGCCATAACACATCCTTCACCCTGTGTACTGTATATATCTGCATAGAAATACGGGGACTGTTTTATTGCTGTGTCATTTTCCGCAAATCCCATGCCTGAGCTGCAGAGCAGGCTTCAATGTACCTTTGATAATTGCCGCCCTTGTACTTTACCTTGCTCAAATGAGGGTCAGTCACACGAGTTAAGTTGCCGAGATGGAGAAGATAGAGGGAGTGTGAAATGTAAAACAAAAAAACGACCTGCGAGGATGTTGAAAATGAAAAAAGAAAGAGGAAATGAAGACAAAGAAACAGTCTGCTGCAGACTCTTGGATACACACAAAAAATATATATTTATACTGTAGCTATGGTCTTAAAAACAGAAGTTTCTGAAAGACAAAACAAAAACTCCACAAAGCGTCCATTAAGAGCATTATGCAATATTAACACATGATCTTGTCACTCAGTACAAACTCTGTTGTTCTGTACAACTTTTCACTTCGGCTCGCGGATGCTCATGATGCATTCTTTCTCTGGGTGACCTGGTAGCTCAGTGGGATAAGCATCAGACTGGGACGCAGAAGGTGGCAATATCGACTCCCAGCCCATCCCACATACCAGGTGTGTCCTTGACCAAGACACTCAGCGCTAGCTCCCCGGGTGCCTCATCTGGCTGCCCATTGCTCCCCCCAAGGGCGATGGGTTAGATGCAGAAATCAAATTTCATTGTAACATGTAAGTGTGACCAATGAAGCTGATTATCCTTTTCATAGAATCATGTTGGCAGAATAAGAAAGGAAATACGACTCACTCTTATGACTTGGTAGCACTGACATATTATTTCTAGACACCATACTACACAAGTGGAAATGGACTGAAGCCTAAATTTACACATTTGAAATGATTTTGTAATAGGCCAAAGCAGGCAAAGCAAGCTGCACAGGGAAGAGAGCTCTTTTACCTTTGACTCTTTAAGTTAAGACTTGGCCGCAAGAAATCACAAAAATGGGGACCTGAATTTTTGCTACTTTAAAGCAGCGGAACAAGCTGTGAGCACAAATCACTTTGTAAAACTGATGTGAATATATTAGCATATACAGTGGGTATACATCTAGCAGGCATGGAGTATCATCCATTTGAGTGGATAGAAGCCCAGTTTTCAGCTCCTGTTTTGGGAAATATCTGTCCCTTTAGCTGCTTTGCTCCACTATGTTCACCAGCTTGTCTCCAGCTTTGTCTGTCTGCTGTTTAGTACTTGGTGGTTTTGCTTCCCTGCTCTTTACCTCAAGCGGCAGATATTATTGTACACATTAAAACATACTTTTCTCCTATTCCTCTACTAACAATTAGATGTATGAGACAGACATATACAGTTTTTCACTCTTGGCTGCCAAGGACAGCACTGAACTGTGACGACAGCCCAACATCAGCTTGGCCTTAAACAAAGACCTAGGCGATTTTGTTCTCAGGAATAGGTGGAGACCAAACGAGAGTTAAAACACTTTCTGCCCTACTACCTGCCTCACAAATTGCATACTACTTTACGAAAGGCAATTCATTTTTCACAAATATTGCTTCTCATATTGGAGCTGTGGACCTCCTGTATGGCCGCAGCAGGATGTATTACATTACCTGAAACCTGCTTTAGCTCATCTTTTCATCACAGCCAATCCAATATCTTTTCAAATCTCATTACTCCATAAAAGACATCATGAACTTTACATACAGACAGGTTTCATTTCAGTTGCTTTTCCGCCCCGTTGCCGTGGCCCCGCGTGGCTCATAACATGCCACTTCCTGCAGAGTCATAATTCAATAAGGCTGACACGCCAGACACACAACAGCCGGCTGGTCACTCAATCTCATCCCTCCCCATTCTCCTCATTGGCAGATAAGAGACAGTGATTGCACTCTGTCACTTTTATTCCCTCACTCTGTGGAAGAGAGATGAGGTGGTGAGGAGTGAGGAGGGGCAACTATAGCCGCCTGACGCTTGATCAAATCAGCCCTCCCGCAATACCCCCCCGCTCTTCTACCTCCCACCCTCGACGTCTGTGTGCCTGCTGGCATTTGAGATGTGAATCTCTTGTACAGCAGTGGAGACAGTAGAGAAAAGTGAGAAGGCTACTGATGTTAAAATGGTGGCATTTCTTATACGCTGACATCTTTCTTTTCTGAGCGTTTGCTCGGGGCAGAAGATAATTCAACCATCACAAGACATTTTTACATTTTCTTCAAATGTATTCAACTGATTCTTTATCATTTTGCCTGTAAGAGCAGGCACTTGTAGAGGAAGTTGAACTTTCAACCCTCCAGTTACAGAGAAATAAGATCTGGGTCAGACTAGGCATCCCACTGCACACACTGATGATATCTCGAGCCTTTACCTTTTAACCTTAGCTCCACAGAAGCACATGGCAGAACAGGAGCCAAGCCCTGGGTCAGCCAATGAGCTGGTGCGTTGTGTGTTGTGTGTGCACAGCTGGGAGTTTGTGGATGTGGTAAACAGGTATTGGATGGGGATGACAGAGGGTTTATAATTTGGTGGGCAAGGAAGCAGAGGGAAAATATCCAGAGTTATGAGCTGTGTGTGTGTGTGTGTGTGTGTATCTGTGTATGTATTCTTGAACTTCTATATTTGTAAGGACCAGTATTGGTGGTTTATTAAAAAGTGTATCATATTTTCATAGTTTTGCCCTACTGTAATAATGGGTAATATCAAACTCACCAAGTTAATTATATGTTTCTGTGCATGCAAAAAGATAAATCTGATGGGTCCAGCATTCAAATGATTTGACAGAAACCAATAAAAAATAAGCCAACCAATAGTTCCCTTTCTTGAACCTGCTAAGACATTCCCTGTGTCTAAAATCACTCACTAGTTCAAGCATTTTTATACTGTAAAGTGAGTAAATTTAAACATCCAACACCTATGAATCATCATAATTTTGTTCCCTCACAGACACAAACAGCTGTAATTTATAGTTCTGTCACACTCAAAAGCTTTATAGACACTACAGCTACCCTTGTGGCATCTAGTCATATATTTTGGAACTGAAACTTTCTTTTTCTCTTAAACTCACTTTCTTCTCGGAAATAGTCCACATGAAAACTGTTGACAGTGAGGTCTGTGGATGATCTTCTTTTCATTGCTCTGAGCAGCGCAAATTTTTTCACTCACCTCCGCTGAATTGAGGTGGCAGCAGGAGTTTGAAAGGCCAAAAATCACAAAGTCTCTGCACATAGAATCCAGACTTTCTGTTTGGTCACAGAAAACTCTGGATAAGCGAGACTTTTGAAATGCTTTTCTTTAGCTTCTTTTGTGAAATACGAGTAAATGTAGTCTTTAAAACAACAGTTGGTGGCTAAGGCTTCACTTTCATCATTATGTCAGTGATCAATCCTGTCTCCTGGTCCTCATACGTTTTGTAAGGAAGATCATTGCAACTGGATTATACTCTCTATGAACATAATGAGGATATGCTGACACTGAACATGTATGGCAACTAGCAAATATGTTGACACTGAAAATATCAACAAAATGTCCTTTCCCAACAAAATATCCAATCTTGCAGTACAACGTCCAGTTTGTCTGACTACAGCATTATTCAAGTTTCTATGTTTATGTTTAGATATGTACATTACTTGGTTAAGGTTAGGAAACAACTGTGGTCTGGCTTTCTAGAGAAATATTTAAGTCAGCAGTAACACATGCAATGTAATCATTTACTGATTATGTTCTTTGCAAAAACACAATCGCGCTTGCAGTCTAGTTGCACTGGTATGTAATTTAGGATACAGATTTGCAGTGGTAGTCCACTCAGCTAGTGAATCCAGTGTGTTGAGGAGATACACATGCAGCTTGGACGACAGAGGACATCAAAATATAGTGCAGTACCGAGGAAAAATATCCTGCTGAGCTGTGGATGCGTCGTTGTATGTTCATAAGTGTGTGTGTGGGCAGAGAGGATACCCGACTGCTGCCCTGAAATCCTCTAAAGACAACCTGAGAACAAGATAATGACATGCTGGCCTTGGCCAAAATCACACTGGGTTTTTTTTTCTTGGCAGCAGAAGAAAATCAAATCAAGCTCCACTGGCACTTTACCTAGCGAGGGACCTCAATATGATTCATATATAAATGAAAGATGGAGAAGCATGCCATGTGCTGGGGAAGGGGACTGAAATCTCAAAAGCCTCATTTGAGGTAAAATCTCAAAAAGCGAATTCCTAACATGGCTCATCTTCAAACAAAACACACGTAATGATGACCAGATTAATGCTGCCAAATCACAGAGCTCCCGATCAGTTTTCCAGTCACGTAGCATATGTGAAACAAGGAAGTGGCACATGGCGCATTCGATTATGGGCTTCCGACTGACCTTTACCGCTTCTGTGTAGAGAAATGAGAATCTGTCTCCCGCTGTCTCCCTTTCTGACTCCGGTGCTCTTTTTTTCCCCTTCTGTGGAGTGTGCAACAGTAGCCAGACCGGCAATGGTCAACACATTATTCATACTCACAAAGTCAGGTATGTCAGCCACCTGTTCACCATTGATCAGCATTTATTGTGGAAAATTTCACATATGTACAGAGATTTGGTGTTTAAGCAGCTGCTGTGCCCCAGAGAGGAATAACTCTTGTCCTAGAATAACATGTCTAAAGGCAACATTCTCTGATTTACAACTGTTTGTGATGTGAAGTGTCACTTTCTTGTTGTTCTACCTACTTTATTTCAACTCACGATTTCTCACAGAATGATATGCAGCAACCCCAGAGAGCAAGTGTGAACTTGTTGCATTCAGCTTTATGAATGCAGAAGCAGCAGAGAGTAAGAGTGATAGTGATAACGGAGCGACAGCTTATTCATTTGAGAAAAACTGAGACTGACAGCTGTTACTCCAGACACTTCATGTCATGTAGCTTTACTACATTTTGGTTTACTGAGGCTGCTGCAGGTATAGAAGTTGTTCTTGTGTTAGTTGAAAGGCTTATTTTGTGCTGTATGGGACTGAGATTGACAGGGATTTGATCTATTCTGTACACACCCACAGATCAAGCCCAAATTCTGCAGGAAATTCTTCCTTGGTGACCAGCCAAGAATAAATCTGTTTACAGTTGTTTATATGGCATCATTTTCTAGGGGATTTCTGATTCATTTCTGGCTTATTTGAAATGATTTATTTTAGTCATACTTTTATCACAAGAACGGCAACACAGTGAGATCCTAGTCATGGCTCACTTGAATTGTATTCTATCAGCCTTCTGTGACACCTTTCATATGCAGAAAAAGTAAATGAACAGTTTGCAATTTGCTTTCTTTCTGCATAAATTGGTCGTAAAATGTGACATAATTTTCCCCAAAGTCACAAATACCAACAAACACAAAATTTCTAAGCTGATAAAACACAAACACTCATGATCTTTCATGTCTTAAAAGAACACACCTATTAAATATACAAAGTGATGGTGGAAAAAGTAAGTGAAACAGAAAAGATGAAACGAAGATAGAATTGTCTTGGAAGAACACACAACACTACATCCAACATCATCATGTATGAATAAATTAATTCCCATGTTTATCAAGGTATCCAGCAAGATAATGTCAGGTTGTTATTAGAAGTCATTAGAAGTTAGCACATGTTTCCACCATCACTTTGTATGTTTAATGGGTGTGTTCAATAAAAATATGACGAATCGTGTTTGTTTGTCAGTTTAGAAATTCTGCGTTTGTTGATATTTGTGAAGATCAGATCACATGACCAATTTATGCAGAAAACCAGGGAATTGCAAATAGTTCACTTGCTTTTTCTTGCAACTGCAGTTAAATGTGAAGTGTTTTTGAACCCAGCTGGCATCACATTGCACCATCAGTTGATTTGATTTGACAATAATCTAAAGTTATAAAACTTAAATGCTTTTTTGTGGAGGCAGTAGCTTAGTTGGTAGAGCAGTTGTCTATGAACCCCAGGGTCAGTGATTTGATTCCTGGTACCTCCTGGTTACATGTCAAGGTGTCTTTAGAGAAGACACCAAAACCCTGTAGTAGAACCAACAGGTACTGTCTGGCAGCTGTTCAACAACAATTTCTCTAAGAGGCTCAATAAAGCATGCCATTATCAATATTATTATTGTATTCTTCAAAGATACACCCTTATAAATACCTGAAAGCCCTTTTTCCAACTCACCAACAATAAAACAGTCTGTAGCCTGTTGGGTGATTTATAGACAGAAGACAATGTTGTAACCTGCTTGATGTCTGTGAATTAAATTCTGACAAAACTGAGTAACCTAAAATAGGCTCAGCCTCACACAGCAGGTTCACAGTTGTCATGCTCTCGCCCAGTTTTTACCTGCAGTAACTGAAATGCATCATTTTATCACAGCTTATACCACATACACTCTGGGTCAGGAAACCTACACAGGCATGGGGAGAACATGCAAACTCCACCCAAAAAGTGTCCAGCCAGTCAGCATGAACTCTTTACAACAAGAGAACTGCAGCCTTGTTTGTTTTTTGATTGGATAGTTTTCACTATGCTTTTTCACCATGCAATTTGAAAAACTTGCTTTTGCAGTTAAAATCCTAAGCAGTCAGTGCTGGATGGAGACCAGGGTTCAGAGGATGATGTGACTCATTGAGTTTTGACAAAAACCCAAACCGTGTGAACAACTGTTAAAACAACATAAATGAAGCATGAATCTGCAAATACATGGCCTGTTTCCTGCCTCAAATGTATTCAGACATCAAGTTTGGTGAATAAGTTAGTGGAAATCTGACAGAAATCACTCCATAACAGGCCAAGTGTCATTCTAGTGTAAAAACTGGAAGTAAAGACCCAATTACTTCTGCTCGATGGGAACTGTCTGTAGAGTTACTGCACTGAATTTGTTAGGTCAAGATGACATTTTAGCAAATCTAACACAATACTTTTAAGATTACTACAATAAAGTAATGTAGCCTCTGCCAGGGAGACTTGTAGCTGAAAGAAAGCAGTGAGGAAGGAGTTACAAGCAGCAGCATCCTCTTAGGATTTACAGGATATGTGGTATTTTGATAAAATGAAGTAGCTCTTTGTATCTGAAACTGACTTTTACATCACCCTTTCATAGCACACGTGACATAATTTTATCATTTTAATAATTTAGACCTAGAATATTGTGCCTATCACACGTCAGAAGCACGTCTTGCTGATTCTGCTTGAGGCAACTCCAGAGGCTGCTGAAAAAATAGTTCTATTATATATTATGACCATTATGCAGCACTTCACTTCAGTGGTGATATAGTGGTTATGTGATTATTCCACGACAGTGCGACCCTCCTTAACTAAGGAGGACATGGCACAGCATTTCACACTTGCAGCATACTGATTTGAAAAATATTTTAATGAAGGTAATAAAAATCACAATGTGTTTTAAGGTTGTTTAATGAGCCAAAGAATGTCCCACGATGACCTTTATCAGCAGTGTTATTACACCTCATTCTCCTGTTTGTACAATATGTGATTGAACTTCCAGTGGTTTAAGAATTACTCAGATCATTTGATTCAAGTACTCACATCGTTTAATTCTGTTAAAATGTGCCAAAATGTTCTCCTTCTCCAGTAACTTTTTCTAAAAACATTGATCAGTTGTTTAGAATTGATTTAGTATTGAGAGAGAATAACATCATCATCGGTTTTTGATTTGTTAACAAGAAGTAAAATAGATTTTGAAACTAATTTTACATGTACAGTCTTAATTTGTAACTATCAGTGTAATGGAATAAAAGCAAAAATACCACTTCCTAGTGGTGATACATAAAGTAATATAAAATCCATTCTAAACTAATATACAGTATGAATACCTCAAAATTTTAGTGAATCCAGTCATTTACCAGTGCAGTTTCTTGTTATGTTGTTATAGATGCTCATTTGGTTTGGTGCGTTTCCCTGCTTTTTTGATTTGTGGAGGTTGTAACACTGTAATGAAGGTAATAAAAATCACAATGTGTTTTAAGGCTGTTTAATGAGCCTTATAATGTCCCATGATGACCTTTATCAGTAGCAGTCATTACACTTCATTCTCCTGTTTGTACAATATGTAATATAACTGTGGTGGTGGAAGAAGCACTCAGATGACTGTGTTTGGACTTTTTAACATACATTAATTAAAAATTTCTTTAGTTTCTTGATGTCAAAAAAATCTAAGCTACTAATACAAATAGTGTCTGCGAATATTTTGTTCGCTTACGACAAGAACAAGAACAAGAACACATCAGTGAGTCACACTGTTGCACTTGGTGACATGTCAACAGTGCCGCTCCTGGGGCCTCAAATGGTGATGCCAAAGGACTTATAAAACATTGTTAGCTGACACTGTGGGATGAGAATGTGTTGGTCCTGCTGTTAGTGGTTACAGGTGCTTTCACAACTAACCTTGAGTTAAAAAGATGATGAAACTTTGCAACCAATAAATGGGTAATCTGTGAATGCACAGGACTTTGTGTCTACTCCTCTTAACTTCTTTGTATGAAATCGTTATGAAAATGAGACAGATCAGCGCTAAAAGTGCTACTTTCTCCTTTCATCTGAACTAAGTGGTCAGTTTTGATGGCTTTTCCTTTTTCCTAGAGCTTCCATCACATAAAGTGCTTCTAACATGTTTCATACCTAACGACTGTCTTTCATGCATCATGTTCTGAATATGAATTGTTGCCAGCAATAGATGTAGGAGTATGAACAGGTGCATAACAGCACTACTGGCTTCAGGTTATCATTGTGAAGCAGAATTCACCAAGCGTTGGATTGTTCACCCACTAATAGGGAACGTGAGCTGGGTTTAGACCGTCGTGAGACAGGTTAGTTTTACCCTACTGATGATGTGTTGTTGCAATAGTAATCCTGCTAGACTACAGTCACTCAATACCAACATCCAACCCACAGAAAAAGGTACAGCTGAAAATCCTAATTTGTGTAAGCCACTGTCTTTATAAGAGATCAATTTTCACTGAACGAACCCTATAAACTGTAAAAAGCCCAACAGCTCTGCTTCCAAACTCTGGGTTTAAGTTAAACTCCTCTGTGAAAGGAGTCTAACACGTAATCTCAATAAATGAGGAGACTGCTGAGAGAGACAAACTGAAAATAACCACTAGAGGGAAAAACATCCCTCGGAGCACCAAACTCTTTCTTATGACTCAGCTCATTTGATTAATTTCCAACATCAACTGCTGAAAACTGTAAATCGCTTTTGCTGAACAGTTGCTGAGAAGTTACATAAAGGCTGATCAACATCGGGCCAACTTCTGCCTGCAAATGAAGCTGTGCTGGCCTTTGGCAAATTCTCTGAGTTTAACCTCCTGTCAGAAAGTGACAAGCTTCAGCAACCCAGATGTGGAAGTGATCAAGAGAAAATCTTACACAAAACCCTCGCACCCCAACTAGCCCTCCTCAAATATTACTTGCTTCAAAGAGGATGTGAGTGAAAGAGACCAGACCAATGCTCCTCCAGAAGAGGAAATGGACTCATATTTAATTCAGCAGTGCAGAAACTCACCCACGGGTGCATGCTTAACAAGATTTTCATCTTTGTTTTTATGTTAAACAAGAGGATTTTATGGATCCATATCATCTCAGACTAACTCTGCAGCCACACTACAGAGAGACCACTGAATATCATTGTGTGACCTACTTTTAAAAGGGTAAGTCATGTAAATTTCGAATTGGAAGAGAAACAAGTGAATTCTGAAAGGACTGATTTTCATAGAGGCTCCACATTTTGTGTGTTTTTTTATTTACTTTTTCCAATATCACATTGTCTTTTGAAAATTTCATGAGGACCAAAAATATGATGAGGAATTGCAGGTTTCACCATTACTTTCTCTGACATGTATTTACAGAGGGCAATCTGACTTTACAAATTCCAATGTTTACACCGTGCAACTATTTTTATTGTGGTGGACCTCGGACTTCTGCAGTTTTGACACTTTAATCATTTGCTATTGTCTCATGTATTAAAAGCTTGGGTGGCACCGTGACTCAGTGTTTACTGCTAAAGACTCTGGGTTTGATGCCCAGTGGAGTTTAAATTTTCTCTTCTGTGTTCACATCAGTTTCCTCAGGTTTTTCCACTTCACATTGAAAAGAAACATACATCTCATAAAGACTAAAGACTCTAAACCCTCACTAAAAGCTGTATGCTATAAAGGGATAATGCATGATCTAAACCTGTAGGAGTTTTACCCCTATCAATCTGTATATATTATTTTTCAGTAACTGCACAAGGTGGAGTCCCATTACTGTGATCATACAATGGCAATTTGCTAATGATCAAAAACTATGTATTGTTCATTCGTATTTTCTGACAATATACTCTTTGCATACTACACACTTTTTCTCACTGACGACTTGGCATAAACATTACCACCAAGAAATGTCTATAACAAGAAGGCGTCATTTAAATTCTACCACCAAGCAAGAACATAATAAAAAGAATCTACCACATTATATACCATTATATACCCTTTCATGACCAGTTCTAATGTTTTAAAAGCTTTTGCCATACCCAACATCTGAGCACAATACAATATTATATATAACAAAGTTAATAAAGTATTAAGCTTTGGAGATATATTAGTTTTAAGTGACTACATAATGTAACAGGAATAACAGTCATTTGAGGGTGTTGATGCAGAAGGCAAGACTGGGTTTTATGAACAGAGAATAAACAGCTGCAATGTCAAATACCTCTGTAATGTAGCATTATCATCAGGTCATTGGAGACATCTATCCCTGTAGTTCTATAGTTAAAAAGACGTGGGAAGCTACACATAGCTGTGATTAACTTCTCCAACATTTTATACCTGTAGTAAGTGGAACTGTTGCTTATGTAAAGGACATGGTGTGAAAAGGTCTTGTGTCTAGTTTGCATAATGCATTCACATTCACTAAGTGTGCACGTAACATGACTGGCTCTTTAGTTTGAAAAAAACAAAAAACATCTATGTCCAACTGCTGCAGGTTGTCAAGGATGCTAAGACACAGTTTTCCACTTTAGTTTTCCTGCTAGAAATAAGCAGACATCTGCTCATTGAGTAAGTGGATATTGAATTGAAGCTGTTTTGTTAAGTGACGCTTCCTCCTTACATGAACTGTAAAACTCAACGATTGAAAAGAAAATGTTTAGACATCTATACGTCCCTGACAAACTTTATCTGCTCTTAATGCCTGTGTAACATGATGATAAGCCCCAGAGATTCACTGACTCTGCTGCTGAAGTCATTGTGACACCATAGTTCAGTTCAAAGTTTAATTTTCTCACCTGCCAGTAAAAGTGTTGGATCCTGCTGTTGCTCCCTTTTGTAAATATAGACCTGAAGGAGGAATAAAATGCTGTATCTGTTATACTATTGAATAATGATGTTTTTACGCTGGAATAAATAGTTGCCTTTGGTAACAAAACACATTAACCGCTACTACTTAAGGTCATATTTAGACCATTTACGTGATGAATACTTTGGTGGTTTGACGTTATTGTATAAATTTCACTGTCTCTGTGCCACAGAAAAACATCCATTTGGTAGGGATCGTCACTGATTTACTGGAGCCCTGAAATATTGAAATACATTAGAGGTCTTTTAGAGGTGTTTATGCTGCATGGATGTGGTAACCTTTCCCACCCACACACAGGCTGCATTTTCACAAATAATGTCCTCGCTCTGCAATTCTGTTTATGCCGCAAACCTGCAGCGTCTGCCAGGCCGAAGGGTCTCTGTTTATGGGAGGAGAACAAAGAGTGGTCTGCGTTTTTAAGAGCATCATGCATTGAGCATCAAGACTTTTATCACTGGCATGATGAGTGAATAGAGCTGCATGAGCTCATGACAGACAAAGGAAGAAGGAAAGAAAAAGAGACGAGTACAGAGAAGAGAGTGTGTTGCGGTAGGGGGGTTGTAAATTGAATTTCATGAGCTCGAAAGCAGGGAAGAGATGCACTGAAACAATGTCAGAGGTCTGACAGAACACAGGGAGAACTAAGGATTAGAGTCACACAGCAGAGGAGACACAAGTAACTTTTTTTTCAGGAGTTTTTCCCTGTGCTTTAAATCTGCTGCAAAAAGTATTGGTCTCACATTATAAACATCCTTTGTATTTCCTGTTTTGGGAACATTTCTCATGCCTTTTTATGGTCAGGAGTTATTTTAAGAACTGTTTTTATTACTTCACAAAATAAGCCTCCATTAAAAGTATTTACTTTAGTGTCTCAAATTACTATGATAGCTCACAGACTATCTGGTAGTTTATCAGTGATATGTCTTCAAAGATGAACGCTCTGTTTCAGATTAAAGCCTCTGGACTGAATTTCACGAGTTTATTTTCTAAATTACTTTAGATGACACACATGTGAACCATGAACGCAGGAGGCACAAGATCCGTGTACACATTTCTGCCACTCATGCAGTGTGGTAAAACATACTCACCTGCTGCTGGTGGTAATCTGTTGTAAAAGGTTGCATTGGTGAGAGCTGCTAAATGTAAACAACATCATGTTTTCTCTGATTCATTTTCTTTTTTACAATATTAGTCCTCTTATAATACATTTCACCATGTAACATTAATACATTGTGAACTGTTTTAATGTTTTGACACTTAATTAGCTGCGGCTGTAGGCATCAGGCTATGACAAGTCTACTGTGCCCTCTCAGGGGTGACACTGTTCTCTAACCCGCACGTAACAAACTCTCCTATCAGTAAATACTAATACTCAATGAGGCTTAGGCTAATCAGCATTGGCTGGCCCTGCTGGCTTGATAGGACGTTTAATCTGAATGCTGTAGACTGTTCAGCAGTTCTGCTGCCATTCATGCTCACCTAGATCCACCACGATTACAAATACCAACTAATTAACAACACATATCCACATATTGCACTGTGAGTATAGAATTATTTTTTACTATCTACATGGATGTGGTAAAATATACTTGATTTCATACCTTTGCTGGTGTGAAAATATTTAAAAAGTATCGGAGTGGTGTAGATTTGGGACACAGCACATGTTGGAAAAATGCCCACAGCTTAGTGCATGCATGCAACTGCTTGTCAAATTCAAACTAGTGGTAAAATCAAGCCATTGTTATATAAATTAAAATTTTGACCAAATGGTTGCTTAGAACCAACTCTGTTGTGAGCAGTGAAAAGAACATGATTCGTCTCTGCTGACCAGAGTTTACACCAGACAACCTGCTGTTCTACCTGTAACAGCAGCTCGAGCAGTGGGAAGAAGAAAATTCACTGGCAGCACTGTGCATCCCCTCCTTCCTTTAATATTGTTGCTTTTCACTTCTGCTGCAATGTCCTAGTTGGACAATGCATAGACCCACATGCAAAATCTTTCATCTGCTGCCACTGGTAACTGATGGGAGTTTTTCTTTTAGCAGAGAAAGTTACAGTCAGAGCTCTCAGCAGCGGGGCTCAGTGATCATCGAGTGACTGGAATGAATCAAAAACCCGTTACGCCTGTGTAGATATATGCTCATTTTGTGTTATGAGGGCAGTAAAAATCCCACTAACTGCTCATTTAAGTAAGAAAAACAAAAGAGACAAACAATCCAGAAGGCAAATAATCAGTGTACCAAAACAGTACGGAAGTTGATGCCAGAATTAAGTTCTGTGGGACTGAAAATGCAAAGCAGCGTGTGGGTCCAAGGCCAACGTGCAGAGGTAGCCTAAGGTTTTTGTAATGATTTAGACAAACTGATAAGTTCTCTGGGATAAGAACAAAGCCAAAGGCCATAGTAGAATATTTTGACATTTCCACTCATATCACAAGCTGTAATGCAAAATAGCTATATTCACTGGAATATTTGAATAAATCCTGTGGGCTTAAAGCTAGAGATTACTGTGGTGGAGGTGTAATTCTGCAAACCACGGCCCTGAACTAAGCCAGTCTGATCCGGTGTCAGAGACATGGGGACAATTAACACACAGCAGCACTGACAGAAAAATGGCCTTTATTCTATGTGTAGTCCATTAAACAACACTTAAGATGGGCTTATAAGCGGTTGGCAATTTGCACATGTGAGAGGAGCACAGTAAGTGAGCTATTCAAATAAGAGGAAAATGCAAACAAACCTACAGAGTGTTCCCTCCAAGAGACACAAACAGCTTGTATTATTGGGGTGTTTGGAACATAAATAACAGCCTAAATCCATAATCAGATGTCTGCTATATAGTAATTTGAAGAAAAGTCAACAAGACTTGGGGCCTACAGTGTTGAAGAGAGCCATCAACAAGCTCATTTACATGAAACATAAACCCCAGTTTTGTGTTTTAAACCAGTTGTTTTTAACCTTCCCCCCTCCAGTGGGGCGTACAGTGATTAATGGGATAAGAAAACTAAGAAAGAAGGAACAACACTTTTCTTCATTGTCTGTATTTTTCTGTGAATTGCTAGATGTGTGTTAGATGCAAAGTACTCAAAAGAAATAATCCAGTAGATTTAGAGGTGAACTTCAGTCGATGACAAATTTATACAACTTGCAATGAGCAGTCGCAGATAGCACTTCATTTTAAGACTCATCATCTACTTACTTTTTGGCAATGTGTTTATGTTGACAAGTTGCTATGATGTGAGCATTCTATTCATCTGTATACTTTATATGTACCTGAATGAACAAGGAGTCCTGAACTTCTCATTTTTCCTAATATAACTATGGTGGCATGAGTGGGTTAATATATTAGTCCTATCTAATGTTAATGTTGTCATTATAGTAGAAAAGAAAATCATCAACTGCAACCAGATCTATTATTCTCACATCAAAAATGTAAGCCAATATCTCTTAGTGACCTTAATTCACATCCTGATACAATATAAAATGTCCACTGCACTCACCTTTCATGTGCTTAATTACATCTTACAAAAAAGTTAAATGAAACTGGTAATGCAGGACATTACTTGGACATTCAAATGCATATTTAATGTTAGAGGTCAGTTACAGTAAATGTGGTATATGTGTGGTATATATACACCAATCAGCCACATAAGTAACACAACCTCATGGCTTTAATGTCCTGGTGGACAGCGCTCAGCATGCATTTACATTTATCCAACTAAATAGGGCAACTGAAATATTTTAAGATTCTCTAACTATTTAGTTCAACGTACTTAGCTCAATTAGGTGTTACCTGTCGTTTTTTTCAGTGTGGGAAATATTTTATGCTGGGTATAATCAACGAGAGTGAGAACCCCCATTGAATCACAGCTGGCTGTGAATGACGCTGTGTAGCTGATGCCCCTCGCCAACCTGTCTGCACCATAACATTAAAACCATCAGGTAGACTCAGTGCTGTGGCTGAACGGTGTATATATTTTCACAGGCAGATATAAATATGTATAATAACATAGAAGATTAGGTAGAAAGCAATTTCCGATAGATACAAAACAAATAAGATACAAAAGGTTGACACAGACGTTGACGGGTGATGTGTAGAACCAAAAAATAACATGCTGTCCATGCACAGGTTCTAATTTCCTCGACTGTGCTTTTCTCTGACAGTGTACGGCTGCATGCTATGCTATTCTTCTAGATGGAAAGTCTAAAAATACTCACTCAGCCATTATGAACACATGTAAGACACTACAGGAGCAGGGAAGGGCTGATAAGATGTTCCCATAGTATCTAGTTAAGTCTTACCTCTAAGTGCACGAAAGCAATGACTACCCCCCGAAATCTCAGTTTGGTGCCGTGTGCACCACAGGCAAGAATTTTAAACAGGTGCCTCTTGATTGAAGTGACTTTTTTTTTTTATCAGATACATAGTGTTGCACTTCAAAGTCGGGGAAACAATTTTTTTGTGTAAATTATTCTGGCCTGCATGTGTGCAGAACATACACTACCGGTCAACAGTTTAAGAACAACCCAATTTTTATAGTTGTTATTGAAACTTAAGCTGTTGAAGTACAGCAAAAACACATTAAATGGTACTAAAGTAAGCAGTAAACTGAGAGGTAAAAAAAGAGGTTACCATTATATGACAATAATGTACTTTGCAGATGCACACTTTAGAATTTAAGAGATAGAAGTAAATAAAGCCTGGAAAGCTTATACAAACAAACTAAAAGTGTTTTTTTTTTGTGTTGGAACAGTGTTACTACAGCCTCTGAAGCATTATTTGGACAAAATTGAACTGCAGTACACTAAGTAGTATATTGCTATTATAATGGTGGGAAAATGGCAGTAGAGGAAGACAGACGGAACATTACGTCCTTTGAAAGTATAGGTCTTTTTTCTGGAGAAATTGCAAAGAAATTCAAGATTTCAGTAAGTACAGTTTCCTACACCATCAAAAGCCACTTGAGGAAACTCTGACAGTAAGAGGTCTGCCAGACCCAAAGTGACAAAAGACTCTGAGGGTTAACAGCTTATGCAGTACATGGCTCACAGGACAACAGCTTCAAGCAAGGCTTAATCCTGTGAACACATCAAATATTAGCCATAAAATACTAATTTCAGAGTATTTTTAGGAGTAATCAGAGTATTTATTGAACCTTTTGACTAAATACATCATTTTTTAAAATCATTTCCATATTTAGTTTCATTAATAAATGTAATTTGCATTGTTGCAGTGGCAACTGAGGGATTTACAGATGACTTACGTTTTTTATACCTGCTGTATCATATTTGATATCAGAGTGTATACAACAGGCGTTTAGTGGAACTTTTGATAATGTCGATGACCTAGAGGTCTCAGAAATGTCGGTATCAAATATGATACAAATGACATGGCTTTCCTCGGTAATGGAAAACTCAAACCTTTACTTCTTTATTTTTTTTTACAAATTGCATATAAAAACTGAAAAAAAATTCTCCTAACAAAAAATGATTTTCCAGGTTGTTGCTTTTGATTCATTCTGGCAGCCAGCAGCAGTCGATGCCACACTCCTAGATGTAATGATATTGTTGGTTCGATATCAATAGGTGAAGCTTCTATCTGACTCAGTCTTTATCACATTTGAGGTTCGTGATTGACTGAAAAGCTGACTACAGCTAAAACATTTTGAGAGACCGCATTTTAGAGAAAGCTCAGATCATTCAGTGCATTGTTAAACTCAATGAACACAAAATCTCCCAGAGGAAGTCAATGGATTTTCTCCGAAGAACCTCCTAAAATTAATGCATTTATCCAATTCTTAGGCATTTAGGATGAACTTATCCATCAATACTGTTTCTCAGCCTCAGTTTTCAGTTTTTTTCCCCTCTCCTCCTCTCTCTCTCTCCCAACTCTCACTGCTGCTTCAATCGTTTGTTGCACAAATATAATATCTCTCATAAATCCCGCAATTGTGTTTTACAAAAGAAAAAGACATTGAAATTACAGATTTTTGGCCTTGTTGATTACAGTAATATGTCTGTCTTTGTACTTCCTGGTGGATAACTGCTGCAATGTCTGTGGACATACATAGGTAGACATCATCTTATCTACGCTTTCAGCATCATATGGTCCAACTTTGTGCCCTGTGGGTGGCAACAGCTGGACTGAAGAGACGTCACAGTTACAGTTTGTTCTCTGACATGAGCCACAGAAACATCCTGGCATCACATTTACCTCTAGTCTAGTCTAATCTCTCATTGCTCATCCATCATTACGGTTATTGGCCTATGATGGGATACTCAATAGTGAAGGTGAAAAGTGAAAGCAGCAGCATAAACAGATGAGTGTTAGGCTTGTATCTTTTTACAGTATTTTAGTATTGAATTTCCATGTCTTCCATGCACCAAACTTGCAAAAGACAGTGCAGCACAGTATGGATCAATATTCAAACACACAGGATATTACATTCCCCATGATATCTGATGACATAATTGCAGGTATTTTCTCAGAAATTCCCTCGAGTACCACAAAAGCTGCTTTTGACAAGCTGTCATACAGCTGAGCTACAGGGCTACAGAGGTGCCACATTGAGACCACAAGGACTCTGACGGATCAGGTTGACCCGTTTCTGTTGTCCCTGTCACATCTCACACCCTAGCCTGCCTTCCTGGTTCCCTGGTTCTCCATTGCTCAGTCACTTTGGTCACGCCCTCACTTCACCTTCCACTCACTAATCATCCCCAGGTGTTTCTAATTTCCTTGTTAGCCACTCCCTATTTAAGACCTTGCACCACTCACCTCCCCTGTCGGCTCATTGTGGTTGTTTTCACCCTGTTCGGTTATGTCATGCGCTTTACCTCGTCCTTCTCCCCGGCTCGTCTCCACCGTGACCTCGCCACCTGATCCTCACGCTCACCAATCCTTCACCTCAGACCCTTCCCTTTTTCTCACCTCCATAAGTGGTTCAGTTTTGGTTCCTTCCCAGTTAGTTTTCAGCTCACCCGTCTTTCACTCTGTATAGTTTAACCTTCTTCCTCACTCACTCTGCTCCCTGGTCAGTTTTATGTTTGTTAGTCTATTAGTTTCCCCTCTCTGTCTTGTCCCTCGTGATCCACCATTGTTTTCACTGTTTATTATTATTTATCCTCACAATAATCCTCGTCATTATTGTAACTCTCTGGTTCCGGTTTGCTTATTGGGTCCATTTCCCCCTTATCACGATAGACCTGACAGTCGTCAACATATTGCTGATGTTGTGTTTGTTGACAGAGAAGACAACACTGAATAAGGACAAGGTTTTATGATCCATCCTAACTCGGATAAGTCTGGCAAAGTAATGCAAAGGAAAGAATGTAAACATGAGATTATAGTAATTTAGGATGTGGCTTTGTGGCTGTAGGTGTGACATTTGCTACCTACCTACGTCATTTCAGGGGCACACAACTTCTAATGTTCTTAAAAGACTCACAAACATGTTTGTTGTGTTACAAATGAAAAGAGTCACTGATGTAGCGTCATGTCTGTTCTCTCAGTGCTCATTTACTCACTGAAGGAGACTGGTGACTATATGTCAGAGTTAATGAGGTTCACAAGCTCTTTGCTGTCTAATCAAACGGCCACAGCAGAGCAGCCGCTCTCTGCATCCCGACCATCAGTCGGCTTCAGTTCACACACCACACTTGAGTTGGCTGATTGCTGAACAGCCGCTGCTTTTTAATTAGAGCCTATGTTTAGAGAATGACATTAAAATACCAGGGTTAGAGTCTAAAGTGATTCCCACTGTGACCACCATGGTTCTGAGTCACTTAGAAAGCTTTCAGGTGATGCACAAACCTCCTGTGGAAGCCATATTGAAGGTCCTTGGCTGTAATTATTCTATAATAGGTAGGATCTGATTTTTCAAAGTAGATAATGATACATTTTCATGAGTAGTAGTTAGCACCAATCTTAATATAAATTACATTGCTTGGTTTTAGTAGCTCAAAGAGTCAGAAACAAATTGTTTAACTTTGGTGCTGCAGAGGAGAGATGGATTCAGCTGGATTCACACTGGGTTTGGCATAAGTTTGAACACTAAATTGTAAGATAACATTAATACACTTTGGTTTCTTAGATTTAAATGGTTGGCTGCTGATAAGAATCCTGCAATCTTATTCTTTTATATATATATATATATATATATATCACAGCAGTTAATGGTTATTTATCTTATCTTTTCATAAATTATCAGCAGTTTATAGTTTACACCCACTGCTCTGAGGAATTTCTGTGAATTTTAAACTTTAACCTTTTAATTTTAACCTGTGATAATTTTCTATTTATGAATTCATTACGTTTTTATGTATTTTTAAACATTTTTGCATGATGCCTGTTTTTAAATTCCCAATACAATTATTCCATGAATTAATATAACTGTAATTTTTTTTTTTTTACATTTGTTCTTATTGTTTGTTTTTGAAAGACACATATTCGTCTCAAGTAAGAATATCCTAGGACAGTGTAAGTCACAGTGAACTGAACCTGACATATTCGCCTGATGCATACAACAATTTGAAGACAAATGTACCAAAATCTGTGTTTTATGATGTGAAATTAAAAGTTCATAGCTGTGGATTGGACAGAAAACCTGCCCAATAAATAACAACTCAATGTCAATAACAAACTGTGAAGTCATTTTTCTCACTTTCCCTACTTTGACACAGTCTCTGCCCTTTGGCTCTGTGTGGCAGTACCTACAGTTAGACCGATCAGCTGGGCTCCAACTTTCTGTGCCTCATTGCGCTCAAGGAGCTTATTCCCCTGCTGGGAAGCAGGCACAGAATATGCTCTCTAATAATAGCAGCAGTGACGCAGCACACAGGCTTGATTCCTGACCGGCAAATCAGCGTGACAGCTACTTTAAGCTGCACATCACTGCTTCAGGCCCCCCCCCCTCTGACATTGCCAGTGCCACCCCATGTCACAGAGAGGGAGTGTGGTGTGAATTAAGATTCCTTAAAGTGTGGCATTACATGAGATGAGTTAACCACCCAGTCTGACAGAGAGCAAGAGGAGATAGTGGTGAGACTGTTGCTGTGAATTCATGAATGTACAATAGTTGCTAGAAAGCACTGTCAGATTGGATGAAAGCTACAGTAGGAAAACTGGGTCACGGCAGTGGACGGTGTAGAGGAAGAAGAAGAAGTTTGTGTGCTGCAGATTTAGTATTTGTTAACCTGTAATAACAAAGCATGCTGAGAAAAATATGCACAAATAATGTAAAACAACAACATACTGTACATAGAGCGCATTAGTGAAAGTGCAGAATTAAAATGTTAAAAGTTACAAGCAATTAATAATGACAACAGTGCAGCTGTATCTATAGTAAGTTGACCTCTTTCTTACACCATGTACTCTCAAAAAAGTCTATGTTCATAGATGCACTTATTAACATCAACAAAAAGTAACAGCAATATTTGCTCAGTAATGTGCAAATACACATCTAATAATTAAATTAGATGGATGTTTAGGAATATCAAAATCAAGAAGACTGGACTAAGGTGCTTAGGTAGGAAGAAGGTGAACCTGATGTGGCAGCCATCAGAAATCAGGGGCAGTGTATGTATGAACAGTGGTGTAACGTGTCCTTTGTGGTTGATCAAAAATGAGGCGTGCTGCTGCATTTTGAATCGTCTGCAGGGGTTTATTTGCGCGTGATGGTAGCCCTGTCATTAGGGCATCGCAGTGCCTGCAGTAGTTGTTGGATAGCATATTCAGAGAGGTATAGGGTCTGATTTTTCTGATGCTGTAAAGGGCAAAGCTGCATGCCAAGAAATGGAGGCGATCTCGTCAGCAAAGCTTAGTTGGCTCTCGATGATGACCCCCAACCCCTCGTGTAGTTTCATGTCTGCACAAGATGCCTTTCAGATGTGCTTCGATTTCCTCCACCACAGGCCACCAATTGGCTCACACTTCATGCACACAACTGCGACTGGAGAAAAGCTTCTCTAGGCTCAAAGTCTCAAAGTTTTCTTGACTTATGTATATACTGAATTTAGCTGTGGATGTTTCAAAATACTTCTTAATGCTACAGTAGTACTGTGGCTAAATAGATCCAGATGCATCTATTGATATTCTTCTGCTTTTTACTATGTAGGTAGTGTAGACATGTTACATCTAGGTCTGCAGTCATCAGGTCTCATGAAGCCAGATTCAATTTCACAAGGTAAATCACACATACATTTGACCAACTGATGAACTATTACAAGATGTTACTGTGTCCATCTGCCTTTTGAGACGTCAGTGCCTCATTAAAAAACAGATAAATGTTAATAAGATGAAGCATGATTCTGCATTCTGAATGGGCTGCTTCTCACCTCAAAGTTATTCAGAAGCTGATTTTGTTTGACATTTTAAGACAAATTTTGGCTAGTCCATTCTGAGATTCAGAACCAAACACCAGCACAGTTTAGAAAGAGACATGTTCCTAACGATGGAGAAAAGTGTCAATTATCTTTTATCCAGGTGACTTGAAACGACAACTGCCTCAAGCAAATTCATGCAACCAGACCACAAAGAAAGAAGTAAAACATGCAGGTTGGTTTCCAGAGCTTCTATTATGCCTGATTGTGTCTTATTATAGGCTTTTATTAGCACTTTTTAAAAACACGCTGAAATGTGAAAGATGATGCTCAATAAGCAATTTTGGTAAAATCTTTATCTGAACTAAAATACAACAGCTATTCTTAGCATTAAATAACAACTGATAGGAAAGTAAAATAGAATGTTTTATGGGTTATTACCAAACCACCTGTAGAGCGTACCAGCTCATGTACTGATTAATAATTGTGTGTGAGCGTTTCTCTACAATTTAATCTTAAAATGAAAGACTAATTAGGTATTCTTGAGAGTTACTTACTGTAAGAATAATTCAGCCCTTGTGGCTGCCCATTTCTCTGTAGTAGTGAGTCATTTAGCCGAGGTTAGGGGTGGTTCGAGTAGACCACCTAAGTGAAGTGAAATGTTATCTTCATCTTGATCACCCACAAAATCCAAGCATATGATCAGAACAAAGTAGGCTAACATAATTAATACTATTCCCATCACTTCTGCTTGCAGCGCTAAAGCTGATGATGATCGTTATCAATGGGACGCGCACACTAGTGATGACACATCTTTAATCATGAGTCTGAGCCGCGCTGAAAACTTCCAAGGATTTTGGGCACAGCAGAGGGGTAATTAAACTAAAAGCTGACAAAGTAAAACCACTTTAGTCTGACCTCTCGCCTGCTTGCCGACGTCTTCAGCAGCTCTCTGGTTAACAGCCACCTCAAAGCACATGGTTGTAAAATAGCCCTCTGTACTGTTCTCATGATGACCATTTTTCATCATAGATTTCTCCTAGTCTTAAGACTGCTAGATGGCAATTTAATGCAATTTTGATGTTTTATTTGTTATTTTTGTAGGTCCTTTAAGAAGCACACCTAGATGATCTGACAGATTACAAACAAGCTGACAAGCTGAACAATGATCCATTACAGAGGAAAACTGTGGTATGGTAACAACTATGGTAAGAACAGCTGCTCAAACTGGTAGCAAGAAATCAGTCTGACAACTGTGGTGGATGTTAAAGCTCCAATAATTTTAACTGTTATATGAATAATGTGTTTTGAACCTAGTCTGTCCTGCAACAGTAACCTGTGACCATATGTAGTTTGTGCCAGCAGGTTATTATGACCAAAAGCACCAACAGCGACATACTGCAGTTAGGCACCTCTAGGGGCCACAGTACATGACACTACACGACAAAGAAAGTCCGATAAGCCGAGTTGGGAGGAGGTCAGGGTGGATGTAAGGGTAATAAAACCCAGGATTTCCCAACAAAAGACTTCCAGCAAAGTCCAGCCTGTTCCAAAATGTAACTACACCCTGTAACATTAAGAAAGTACTTGTTTTAACCCAAACCACAATCTCTATACTAAACCTAAGGTGGGTCAGCACAGACCCCTCTCAGCAGTTTAGTAGCTTTTATATAAAACAGATCGGCAGTGTTTTGGCGTGGTAAACCTGCCTTGAATAGACAGAGTAAAGGAACCCTGGGAAAATGAAACAACAGTATTCTCACCTTTGAGGTTAGACAACTTGATTTGTTCCTCACAAGAGCAAACACACACACGTGTAGCTCATTTCTGGTGCCCCTTTTTGGAAAAGAATTTATAGGTAAAAGCTGCACATCTCCAGTAAGCCCGGTCAATGCAACTTCCCCCCTCCCCCTGCTCCCGCAGTCTCACCTCACCCCCGCACTCTCACACACAATCCCATTAAAAGAAAGATGTGGGAAGGTAAGTAGGTAAGTGAACAGCCCCAGGCCTGAGTGGCTCGATATAATGAAGAACATGTGGTTAAGTCAGAGGTGTGTGTGTGTGTTTAAACCTAGGGTGTTGCTTGCTCAGTCGTTGATCTCAAGAAAGTCTCGGAGTTAGTATTTAGGGGAAGCAGAACACCTGAGGGAATTAATGTTTAAGTATGGCGAGCAGCATGGGAGTGAAACCAGTGAGAAATTTTCCTCGGCACAAGGTGGCCCCTTATGTGCTGACACGTCCTTTTCAAAATAATGGCTCCGACTCTTAATTAGAAAGAGAAGAGTGAGTCCTCCCAGGCACCATTTTGGCATTAGATTGATGTTAATGTGACCGGCCTGAACCAGAGAAGCAAACCTGTGCAGATACATCACTTGTAAGTTCAGAGTCTTCCACAGCTGTAACCTACATGACTTTGAGAAACAATGACGTAAATGTAATCAGATATTAGCTTAAAACTCTAAATCATATTGCAAAAGTTTTTATGTTGGTCTGAAAGCTCCCGTGTATGCTGCAGCAAAATCTGTGCTGATCACACACAAGGTACATATTTGATCACTTAGATATGAGAAATCGCAGTGGCAGGTACTTATTTACATGGAATTTGCATATTTAACATTACTCTGAAGTGCTGTATATGAGAACACAAATGTCTAAAGGAGTTGGTCTGGACATTGCATGAAATTCATCCAGCCAGCTTCCTATAGTGCAAACTCCTTGTAAAGTCTGAGTGAGGATCTGCGTGTGGATATAGCAGGTAACTGTCCAAAGGGATCACAGCAAGCAAGCGGGCGTGTTAACAAGATTTCTTTAATGCTGCACATGCTCCATTTATTTGCCGTATTATGGTGATTTAAGAGTTGTTTTTAAATGGATGTGGGAAGATGTACTTCCTGTTTTAACCCTGTTAATAAAGCTCTGACTGGTCAGTTGACTCTTAATGGGTGAAAGAGCCATCCATGACAGCAATCAGTATTTAAATTGATGAACAGGTTTGTGATGTGGACGACCATACAGGGATCATTTTTACTATTTGGGTGAACTGACCTTTTAAAATACCAATAAGTTAATAATATGGAGATAAGATGAAAGTAAAAAAATACATGATCTGCTAATCTCTCAGTGTGCAGAGTAGATTGTATATCCTGCATTACAGAAAAGAAAAAGTGAGGATCTTGAAACAATTAGCAAACCACAACAATATAGCTTTATCTTCATCATTTCTCAACACGGCACAATCACATATCAGAGTCAGACGGGGTAATGGGAATTCTTCAGATTCTCACAATAAACAAACACGCTGTAGATTCCCGCTTTAAAAGAAAACCCGAAAGTGTTGCCAGATACGATGCTTGCCTGTCACACAGATGTGGGCTGTAATCTGAACTCGTGGACTTCTGTACTGTGGAGCACCATTCACACCAAGACCTCAGGGAATGTAGTTCTCAGCATGGGGACAACATGACAACAGTATGTAAATCAAAATAAAGACCGTTTTATTTGGCCTCCTGGGATGTGACACCAATGACTTTTAATTAAAGTCACCCACAGACTTTAGACACAGCTGCAACTCTCTGTCTTCAAAACATCCCTTGTGGGGTTCTGTCATCTACATATGTGACGATTTATGTTTATAATTGTTGCAGATTTTGTGGTATTTTTCCTTTATTATTCAAAATGTATGTTTTTAACAAAGTTGTTTTGGATAAAAACATATGCCAAATGACTAAATGTAACTGTAAATTGCTCATAGTGATTTTCTAGTTAATAAAATAAAATATTTCACATTATAAAAAGATATTTTTCATATTATTCTGATCCATTTTTCCACCAGTCTTGAGTCTGCCCATAAGCCATAGTGTCGTCTCTTTAAGCAGTAAGAAAATAAAGGAACAATAATCTTTTCCTCTCTTGAACGACATATAGAACTTTCTAAATATAAAACATACACATCTATCATGTCATAATAAGAAATAATTCTTGTTTTAATGAGATATGTAGATATAACAAGTTAAAGTAAACATTTGACATTTAGAAAAACAGTAATAAAAATGTCATCATAACTTTAAAACAAATGTAAAATAACTTGAAAAACATCTGAGTATTTTCTTCTCATAAAAAATGAATTATGGTGGCAAAATACATCAAAAACCCAATATGAGAATATATGTAAATCTGCAATGTAATTAAATGTAATGCATCTTGTGACATGTTTCTGTATTTTCATTTTCCTGGTGTCATCTGTGGACGTGAGCCACCTCTTCTACGTCCCCCCACCCCCCCAGCTCGGATCCTTCAATGTGACTTTGGTTTCATGCTGTACACTGCAGTTCACGTTACACACAACATCGCTCCCTTTCAGAATATGTTGTATAATGTAGAGCAAATTTAAAAAATATATCTTTTTCAGGTATTATCGCTCTGTGTTGTCACACCAAGGTCAATGGGAGTGCACGGTCTTGTCACTTCATTTTCTGACAGCTTAATAAAACTCCTCATACACCTCTACCCTTTCACTGTGGCCTTTTTTATTGCCCCTATCACACCTAAGGCTTTTTCCAATGCATACACGATAAGCCAGTTTTGTGCAAGCACCAGAGATAAAGAGGAGTTCTTTCCCCTTTTTTCTTCTAAAGCTTCTGGAGAGAAAAAGTCACACATGGGAGTAGAAGATAGAACAAACCAAAGGCTGCGGGATATGAAAAATATAAGACTAGTGTGCATGTGCATGTGTGTGTGTTATTTGTTTGTGTTTGTGTGGACATGTGTGTCTCTATGTGATATGAGCTCAGATCTTGCTGTGCAGCTTGGATAATAGACGTTGTTGAGTAAAACCTACAGACATGAGAGCCACCAGCAGGATTGTCTGCAGTCTCAGGACATCCAATTTAAAACAGAAAGAGTATTATAAAAAAAGAAGAAGAATTGTCTAGTCAAGGTTTGGATTTTACAGTTTTTAAGTGCTGTTGTACTTCACTTTTTCAGCAATTTTTTCACGTCATGAAACTGCATTTACTATGAGCTTAGAATTTTGATCTGCTTCTTTGTCTTATATAACAACTGAAAAATAGACATTCAGGGTCAAACTGACTGAACAATGGCTTTTAAATTGAGTTTGTGGCCACAGTTTTCCAAGGCAGCAGCTCATTATGTGGTCATTTAGATTTTTCTCAGATCCTTCACAATGATCATCCATACTCTGATTAGCATGTGATTTTTCATGAAAAGATACATGTCTTCAGTTGTGTTACCATCATCGCACATGGTTTTCTAATGATCAGTTATCCTTTTATCTTAATAAATTTGCATTAGCAAACATAACATGCTATTGGAAGACAGTACTAATGTTTGCAGAATTTAGGCCTCTGTATGTTTATGTAAGTATACGATTAAGGAATGTTAATCAAGATGTGACCTGAAGAGAGACAGTTTAGACCCTCTCACAAAAGCATATACTAGAACCAATTCCCCAAATTCAGCTCAATAAACCTGCCTGGTCACACCATCAATTCACTAAACAAAATGTATTCATGAATTGCATCCACTGAAAAAAAAGGTCTTGCATTGGGGCAAAGTTTGAAATGTGTTGCCTCAGATGTACTGGTGTTAATTTGAAATGATGTAAGCAGCAGCTGGTCCTAAACAGTACAACTTGACAAGCCAATCAGAATTTGTTCAGTTTTGATAAAAGCAATCAAATTCCAGTCTGGATCCTTCCAGCTTAGATTAAGGAGGCCAGTCTGCACAAGACATTATGGCTTTATTGCCATTATTGTCTGTGTAAATGTCTGATGATGTGAGACCATGAGGAAGAATATACATTACCAGCCAGTTTGGTGTCACATGGAAATGACCATGTTTTTGAAAGAAAAGCAGAAGAGTGTAGATGTAGTTGTTAATATTACAAACGCCTATTGTAGCTGGAAACAACAAGGAATTTTTACGTAATCGTACAGAGGTGTATCATCAGCAAACATGAGTACTGTCTTCCAATTGCACGCTGTGTTTGCTAAAGTTTATTATAAAGTATAACTGATCATTAGAAAACACATTTGCAATGATGGTAACACAAAAAATTTGTTAATAATAATAAAACATGGTAATTCCAAACTTTTGACTGGTAGTGTATACATTTAAATTGCAAACACGCCTTTAAAGGCAAAGCACGCATTGGCTTTTTAGAGTTTACGCATGCAAACATGTTTAACATATCTCTCAGGCTAACTATCAGTGTTACAATATCCTATAGTAACTTCTCCACCCTGACTACATGAGGCACAGTGACTTCTTTCTGTCCTATTGGGCAGTCAGTTGTGCTTTAATTGTGTTCCTAAGTGTAAATCTATTCCCTGATTAAATGACTAAAATGACTAAAACAGCATGGCTGTGAATGTTAAAGAGCAGCAGTAGGAACCACTGCTCTGACACCTGCTCTTAATGAAAATGCATGAAATGTAAAAAAAAATCAATGCACTACAGAGGCACTACACTGTAATCCAATGCTAAGAGCACTGTGTATGTCTAAATTAAATGAACATATCTCAAGTGTATGTATGTAAATTTCCATGTAACATCAGCCATGTGGTCTGATTTTACAAGCTTTCGTTTGACAGAAGACAAGCAGTGAAGAAAAGAATCAATCCAACGTAAATTTAATCATGAATGTATGTGTGCGTGAGTGTGTGTAGGTGTGTCTTGCACAATAACTGAACAAAAGAAGATTAATGCCACACCTATACACAATCCGAGCTGTAAACAGAGTTTGTTGAGTAGCCTGACAACAGAAAGACTGAAGAGCTTTGTGGTGGCGAGAATAAATAAAAACTGAGTGGAAAAAATGACAGCCATGTCATGAAAAATCATGACATGTTCTTATGCATCGCGAAAAGTGGATGTGGAGCTGTAAACTCTTTTTGTAGCACAAACACTGACTGGAGACGAAGAGGCTTCATGTTTACATCTTTCTGTGGTGTGACATACAGTACATTTGGAAAACACTATAACACAAATCCCGAGGCAACACAGACGCCTAAAAGTGATGTTCATATACAGGTAATTAGCAGTGGAAGATGCATTTTGAATAAAACATATTGCCATGACAGGCAAACATGTTCTCACTAAAAATATCGACTAAATGTTTACTGTCTGAGTTTATGAATTTTGTTTTCATTATAATATGTTCTCCTGATGTGAAGTAAAACTCAATATATAATTATAAAGCTAAATATTGAAAAAGATCAGTAGTGAAAAAGGGTTGAAGGATGCAAACCCAGATTGCAAGTGTCAAAGTTGGCATTGTTAAAACATCCAGCTTGACCTGGAAGAAAAGCTCATTTTTGCCTTAAGACATTTCTACAAATCTGGTTTCTGGATCTATTTGTGTTCATTTATCCCAAGCGGCACAAATATTCGATGTAAGCTAGGAGGCAAGAGATGTATCACTTTGCAGTGGTGGAAAGTAACTAAGTACATTTACTCAAGTGCTGTACTTAAGTACAATTATTAGGCACTTTAATTCAATTTTCATTGTTATGTTACTTTTACTTTTACTGCATTTAAATTCAAAGGGAATTATTGTACTATTTACTTAGCTACATTTATGTGGCAGTTTTAGTAACTTTGCAGAAACAAATTCTTAATGCAAAATATAATTAAGTTATAAATGTTGATGTATTATTATGGATTAACCACCTGCCTGTACACAAACTGGTTAAAATTTAAATTTTGCTCGAACTTTACCAGCTGCAACATGTTTGCACATTTGTGCATCAATAATTACAGTATAATTCAATAATATAATATTTGTTACATTGTTGTGAAATTTACTGTAGTTTTACTTTTAGTACTTCAGTTATTTTTATACTTTTATTTAAGTAACATAATGAATGTAATAATTTGAGTACGTCTTCGACCACCATGAATATTACACTTTACACTTGTGTATGTGTTTGTTTTCAACTCAGACTCTAGTTCTCTCAGCCAGTTCTATCTTATTCTTTCCTTCCAGTCTCTCTCGTTTATCCTCTCACCTCTATAAGTTCACTGATGTTCCGAATCTGCAGGAACAGTACATTACTGGTACTGATGTTCCTTTATGACAAAGAGGTCTCTGTGGTAATGGAACACCAGTGGTTGCTCTAGTTTGTGTGGTGTAGGTGAACTCCCATTCAGCAAACTGCCAACGAAACATAGGAAACACACATAAGTGTTACACTATCCTATTTTACTACATGCATAGACATAGCTTTATGTTCATAAAGAGATGAAATAATTGCATGCCTTTAATCTAGATACAGTTGCAGGCCAGTAACAGACTTCAAGAAATGTTTTTATCTGTTCACAGCACTTAACGGATGCAGAATGCAGCAGAATTTTCGACTGGGACGTTGCTAAAGGACAGTGCTGTTCCAACTGGTTCAGCCCACTAGAAGTCTTCTACAAGCTGAGCAATGAAAATCATATAATCTTGTGTCAATTAAGTCCAACAATAAAATACAAACTCAAAATTAAGTATAATATGGCCATGTTACTGATTAAGCACAAACCAGAATGTAACAGGGGATTTGTAGTTGTGTCTAAGGAGTAAACCCATAGGCAGAGTGGGTAGAGTAGCCAAAAGTTGTATTCAAGTAAAAGTAGCATTACTTCCAAATAACATTACTCAAGTAGAAGTAAAATGTAGTTATCCAAAAAATTGCTCAAGTGAGAGTAAAAAAGTATTTGGTGAAAAGACTACAAGTACTGAGTAACTTGTTTGATCGTAATGACTGATAATAATAACATGAATAATGTGCTAATTCTGGTATTTCCAAATAATAAAATACAAAAAGTAGTAAAAATAAATAACATGTTTACAAAATAACAAATGAAGGCACAAGAAATGTATGTATGTATGTTTGAACTGTGTTTTTTCATTCACTGTCTGCTACGTAACGTAGCCTACGTGTGAAGATATCTGGAATTTGGGTTCTAGACTGAAGAAGCTACTTGGATGAGTACTGAAACATCTCAACCTAACAAGAAAGAAGTCCAGTTACCAGGACTCAACTTCCAGATCAATTCACCTGGATGACACGGAATCTTCACCGATATGTGGGAGGAGTTTGTGTCGCTATGCTACGTCTGATTGGTGAAACGGAGTCATATGATCATTGTTGCTACGTCTGATTGGTGAAACAGTCATGCAGTAGATCCACTGACGGCATCTCTCTGGCAAAAACATAGCGTGTCTAATGTGTAAATGGAAAAAAAAGTAGTGAATCGAGTGTTGCCCAATGTAGCGGAGTAAGAAGCGTTTCTTCTTCACAAATCTACTCAAGTAAAAGTAAAAAGTATGGTGCAGGAAAACTACTCTTAGAGGTACATTTTTTTCAAAAAGTTACTCAAGTAAATGTAACTCGTTACTACCCACCTCTGCCCATAGGAACTATTAGCATCAATAATGTAAAGAACACACCAGGGATACAGACATACCATGTAGAGACTTTTTCTGTGATGATGAAGAAAACATGAGGCAAGTGGAAGAAGGGATGGAGGCTCTGTTATCTGCTTTTTATCAGTAACACATCCATCCATTCATTATCTGTAAGGTTGTCCTGGTAAGGGTCACAGGAGGCTTGCAGCTGATCCCAGCTGTCAGTGAGTGAGAGGTGAGGTACACTCTGGACAGGTTGCCAGTCCATCACACGGCTGACACAGAGGAAACAACCATTCACGCTTACACCCATAGACAATTTAGAGTCGCCGAATAACCTAAACTCATGCCTATGGACTGTTAGAGGAAAGAGGGATATCCAGAACACAAGAATATACAGCGCACCAGAACTCCTTACAAACTCCGTGCAGAAAAGCTGCGGCTGATCGGCAGGTTTGAAACTATGAATTTCTGGCTGTGAGGCAGGAGCACTGCTACTCCATCGCCATGACAGTCATCAGTGACACACAAGTAGCAACATCTTCTCCACTGTAAACCTTCCACTCATTGGGACTGTTGATCTCTATAAGAAAGGCTGCAAGCATGGCACCTCTATGGCATGATAGCAAATGTTGAAGAAAATACACTGAAACCCACTGTTCACCCTGCTGTCAAAGATACATTTTACTTAATTTGAACACAATTTCAGTTTCTTTCTAAATGTAATACTGAAATGTGGTGGAGACAACATATATTTTGTTGCTCTTTAAGTCTCATCACTTACACACCTCAAGTGTAAATCTGCCAGATGGCACACTGACAAAACATTTTTGTGGTTTTATTCACCCTGATAATGTGAAAACAACCTGTCTCGCCTTCTCCAGTCACTAACCTACACATGATGATTGAGTCAGCTTTCAGACCAGCTCTCCTTTGTCCTTTTGGCTTTCATTTTCCTATTTTCATTTATGAAGAGAAATGCAAAGCTGCAGCGCCGTAATAATTTGCCTTTTTCTCAGATTTACAACTGTTAATGTGTGTTTCTGTGATCACTGGGAAAGGCTTTTAGCGAGCCACTTTTCATGTCCTAAAATTACCAAGTGCATATTTTTAAATATGACAAAGATGTTTAAGAACAAGTCATTTAATATACATACTATTCACATTTTACCCTTTTAAATCTATGGTTTTGTCAGACCTAAGATGAGGTGTCTACTCTCCGCCCTTAGATGAAACATCACCAATATAAGAGTTGATGTGTGTGAAGGCAACACACACTCTTCTCTGAAGCAAAGAAGAACCTTTGATTGTGTCAAGGAGACATTCATAAAATCTTTTGACTACAGTGAAAAGAATACAGTCTATGGTAGTGTTTGCCTGGAGTCTAGAGCATCCTAAAGTTCTTTTGCATGAAAAGTGAGTCAAACAGGGAGGGAAAGAAGCCATACAGTTAATCACAGTTCTACTGTTTACTTTGTCATTTTCCAGCTTCACCTTGTACATTTTAACATTCCACAATGCTATAATAGTTCCCATTTAGAGCCATAATTGTGCAGCTTTGTATGTTGCATTTGAGCTCTGGCCCGTGTTATTTAAAGCAGAAAGTTGTACTTGAGCTGCTGCATTCCTTCCAGTGTTGCACACAGTTGATGAAAAAGTAAAATAACAATATTTGTGGTGTAATGAAAGGGCAGAAACTTGATCTCCTCAATAAACTTTATTGTGCCAACATGTTCTCTGAGCAATGTCTCCTTCCTGAGGGCAAACAAAACCTCAGTGAACAAAACTCACAGCCAATATATTGTGGCAACTTCAATCAGACACACTGTTTCACCTGAGTGTGTGTGTGTGTGAGGAGAGGAAAAACATATTGAGGTAGAATCAAGCTTTCGCTAGCCTATTAGTCCCAACCACGGGGAGGAGATCAGAAATAATGTCATTGCAGGTTTATTTTAAAGAGGTCATATTATGCTTTTTCCCATTTTAAGTTATAATCACACAAAAACTAAATCTTGTAAAACATGTTTTCTTACAGAAATGTGCCATAAAAATACAGATATTTTCCATCTTTTTCATTTTACAAGCATATACCTGTAAAATACAGTAAATCTTGTTTTTTAAAATAGATTTTTTTTACATAGTGCTGTTTTTAAATGGTTTTGAAAGCAAAATTATTAAACATCCTTGTAAAAAACTGTGAAATGGTAAAAAGTCTCATAGCAAAATTGCCAAACAGTTAACATACAATAAGTTTCTGTAAAAAACACATCTTTAAAATGAACTAAATAGGAAGAAAATGCTGCAAAACAAACCTATAAGTAAAGTAAAGCTGTTTTCCAACAAGGAGATCTTGTGGATAAACCGTGCTGTAATGCTGATTTGTAAGTTTTAGTATTATTTGACAGTTATTTGCTGTAAATATTGAAGTGACCAGGGAGAAGTAGATGTGTCTGGAGGCCTCTGCGTACTGTAGTGATGGACATATGAACATCAGACTATCTTCTGGTTTTTCATGCCACATCCTTTAAGCTAGGAGTTCTGCCATGTTTGTGGTGTTGAACTTAAAATGCATGCAGTTAGACACAGACATGTTAGACTGTAAGTGTAGTTGGCTGCACCATTATTGGTATTCTTCCTTGTTCAATCTAAGATTATGTATATTTGCAGCGTTTTCTTTTTACATTTTAGAAATGTTTTTATAATGGTGCAAATCTGTAATTCTACCAAAGTTGGGCTGTTAAATAACAGTGAGAATATACGGAAAGAAACTGTAACTGCCAGGCAGAGATGACTCAAGGTGGACCTTAATGAGACAGGAGCTAAAATGAACCTTTTTAAAAAAAGCTGAAAAAGTATTGCATAACTGCCCATTATAACAAAAATAAGCAGTTAAAGCTAATCACACCTAACCAAATCAGAGTCACATATAGCAGATTGTATTTATGAAACTTCTGTATTGTCCTCTCTGACTGATACTAAGAAACAAGAAAACGCATATTCATGTCATTCTGAAATCAAAACAGTTAGTGTTTGTTACTGTTACGTGTTTGTTGTACGCTCCAGTGTGAAGCAAGAACAGTCTCCTTATCTACACCTCATGTAGGCTACATGTACACACAAAACAACACAGCAAATCAATTCACAAGAAGAACAAAGCTGTAGGAAATCTGTTGAGTTTCTCACCGCTGTGTGCCTCAATTAAAGATGATTCTGTGCTTGTATCCTTTTTACCACATTTCTGCTGTAACTAGCCCATTTATCATTTTATATTCCTTAAGCACTTAATTTAATTTATTTTTTAGATTAGAGAGCAAAACAAGTGTTGCCTGCTTTTGGCTGTTGTTGATGTTCAAGCACAAAAAAGTCATTACATTTCTAAACTTCAATGCCAAAAGTAAAATAAAATCTGAAAAAACAACAACATAGCACTAGTTTAACAACTGCTTGTCCTGTCTGGTGCTGAAGAAAGAGGATCCTGTAGGACTCAGTGCCTCAGGGAATGTTACCTCTTTGGCCCCGTCCTGCATCACATCCTCCTGGATGACAGGAGTCATTACAAACCCAGAGAGGGCAACTTAGAGAAAGAGCAAAGGAGAGGGCGAGGAGGAGATTAAGGGGACAGGAAAATGAAGAAGACAGGGGGAGAAGACGAGCACAAGGAGGGACAGGAATTGACAGGAGGAGAAAGCAGGGAGGGTGGGACAAGGGTGACAAAGTGATGAACTGATGATGGGGAACAAGACAAAAGGCTGTGCATATTAACGCCTCTTGCTACTGTGTGGGTGACAAAGTAGCTGTGCTAACAAAGACAATTAGGCCAGATTTTGAGGAAAATATGAGTGGCTGGTTTTTACTGAACAAATCACCAGCTGACAAGTGAATTATGCTACAGGGGGTTTCCTGCAGCTCTGGATCTTTGTTTAAATTCACTCTAACTGTTGTAAATCCACTGCAGCCAATGGTTTTTCAGAGCCACCTTTTAAGCCTAGAAAGACTAGAAAATGAGCTATGTAGAGGAATACGGAGGAGTCAAGGACAAAAATAGGAGTGGAAGACCTGTCAAAATCTGCAAGGACCTGGCTCAGCACCTGGCAGCGTCATCTGGATGCCAAGTCGATCCTTCCATAGTCCGATGAAGCTTGATCAGGAATGGCCTTTGTGGCAGGATAGCAGCCAAGAAACCACTTTTTGTGTTTCTAGTTGTTCTAATGTGAAAACCAAGAAATACAGCTCTGGAAAAAATTAGGAGACCACTGCAAAATTATCGGTTTCTCTGATTTTGCTATTTAAAGGTATATGTTGATGACA
Source organism: Sandelia bainsii (assembly GCA_032362345.1). Taxonomy (NCBI): domain Eukaryota; kingdom Metazoa; phylum Chordata; class Actinopteri; order Anabantiformes; family Anabantidae; genus Sandelia; species Sandelia bainsii. Next base: position 2,760,989 of record JAUMHL010000009.1, on the reverse strand, counting down.
AGAGTAAAATTAACATTTTTGTATTATTCTATAAACTACTGACAACATAACTCCTAAATTCCAAATACAAACATTGTCATTTAGAGCATTTATTTACAGAAAATGAAAAATGAAGTGAAAGTGTTTTCAGACCTCAAATAATGCAAAAAAACAAAACAAGTTCATATACATTTTTACACAACACATTACTAATGTTTTAACTTAGGAAGTGTTCCAGAGCTGTATATGTGGCCATCATAGCATTGCTATATAAATAAACCTACTTGAATTTGAAGTCAGTTTTTCTTGTGGCTTCAGGAAGTATTTACAACATTGTCATTATTGGAAAATATTGTGGTATCTTACTGCTTGTAAACAACTTTACAGGCTGAATCCAAGTAGACAGTTGACTGACAAGCGCTGAGTATAAGCTTCGTCTGAATGATGGGACTGTTTGCAAGTGTTTTACTTTGTTTATTTTTGGTCTTATGATTTATTCATGTCACAGCCAGACAGTATAGTTTGTGGATTATACACGTTTCACAACACTTTTTGTTACTAAGAGATTATTTGACGTAAGGAATAGTTTTTACATTTTGGGAATTATGCATAATCACTTTATTGCAGGTAGTTAGATGAGACGATAAGGACGCTTTTTGTCACCATGAATTTGCCAGGTAACCAGTGGAAACCCCCAGGAAGTGACTCCCTCATAAAATCACAACCTTTATACTCTTTGGTAATTTTACACCAATTAAACATGTGTTAATCAGGGAACATCAGAGGTGTTGACTGGCAGGTTGTGCTACCTCTGAACAGAGCTAGAAACTCTGTTGAGAAATCAAAACGTACTGCTTTTGTGTTTTTGTGAAGCTACAGCTGAGGAGAGTGGGAGCTGTTTGTGTGTTGAAACAAAGGACGTGATGTTTATGTGATACTGTACTCTCAGTATTGAGCCCTCGGAGCTGTAGCCGCTAGTGTCCTTCAATAGCTCTAACTCAATTATTTGTCTCACCTAATACAATTTTTCTGCTCTTTCATTTGATTAGCAGCTCTGAGCAGCTAATCCCTCTTTGTTCCATGCAGCCAGTGATCATTTACTTCTGTATCTCTCTGTGTGGAATGTTTCTGAAAGGTCACCGTGCCACTGTGACGGATCGAGCGGAGCTGCAGAGGCTGCTCCTGTGTTTGTACACTAATTTCTTTATGTATCTCATTCATGTATCTGATTGCGGTGTGTTAAATTCTGTGTGTTTAATTACCTTACTTTGCACCTGTGCATGTGCTGCATCATTGTTGGTGCTGCTGTAATCTCACCTTCCAGGGTATAATACTGTGTGTATTTGATACCTGTAAAAAAACAGCCCAGCATACAGAATGTAAAACCACAGTCACGTCAGTGAGTGGACAAGCGTTCATGTGCTTCACCTGCCTGTTTCCCCTCTAATCACTCCTTATTGATCACGTCTGATAGATCGGTATTTGTTGAGTGTGGCATTTTCCATCCTCCCTCAAGATACCAAGCCATCAGAAGTGGTTCCATCTGGAATACCTCCTCCAGGAAAATGATTATTTGTCCACACAATAGGTGACATCGGCAGTGTAAATTTGTATTACTTGTAATCATCCCCCTCCTCTGCAACTCAAAATATGTCTGCCTCAAGGCTGACTTCTTAATATCTGCAGCAACAGTCAAATCTAGTTATAAAAATATGAGCAATGATTTTATGACATTATTTAACAGTAATGTGGGGCTATATTAAAATTCTGGTGGCAATGTGTGTGCAGCTCAGGCCGCAGTCTGCTATTCAGACAGTCATCTGAGATGCAGAGAGACGAATCAAGTCAGAGACTAGAGAACACAGATGAGACATGGAGGAAAAGTATAAGTGAAGATTGTTGAAATACTGTCCTGGGGAAAGTCATTTAAGTTTGTTCCCTGCCACGATTTCATTCCAGCGTATTTCTCTATGGGCATACAAGAGAAATAATTAGTTCATAAACCTTTACATACTGCAGCGCTTTGACTGCAATTCAAAATTATTCATTTCCCATTATTAAATCTAAATGGCTGCACGGTGTGACTAAACTGCTAATTATATACAGCATGTAGTATTAGCTCAGGCTTGCAATGCGCACACACACACACGCTCTAACATAAATGTACTTTGGAAAAATGATTAATTGGTGATGTTTAAATTTTATTCTGAAAACATCCAGGTGAGCATGGATTAGGGGATATTTATGGCTACATTTTTTCATCCTAATTTTTTAAGACACTAGTGTAGAATTGAGTGGTGGGAGGTGTTATTTTGCATATCCGAGTTTCCAGATGTACAAATATTTTAGTCTAAAACAAAATGACAGAATAAAAGACTAAAATCTTTCTTTCTGAAAGATTCCGAAATTGAAGCGCTTGTATGGCTTGGATTGGCATACAATCCTGGAAGCTGAATTATCAAAAGATTAACAACTGTGAACGATTTTTTAAATTACATTTTAAGGAAGATTTTAATAAGAAACATCACATCACAGAGACTAAAACTCTGAAAAGTAGAGCTAAGATTTGTAATAACATATTCAATATCATTAAATTCACTTTTGGATTAATTCAGCCACTGGCTTTTGTCCACAATTACAATATGCTACTTTCCTGACAGCTCTGCTTAGTGCACCTTTGCAACTGCTGTCTTCTCTGTAGCAACAGTTAAGGTTCATGTGAATAGTAGCATTTAGAGCCCTGCAGCACCAAACTGATGCTAAGCATGTAATGTTTACCATGTTCGCCTTTTTTGGATTAGCTAATTAACATTTGCACAGCAAACAGCTAAGGCTTATAGGAATGTGATTAGTTTTGCATGTACTTGCTCATAATCCCAAGTGTACAAATAGAAATTCTGACCAGATGGTGACGCTCTATAAGAAAATCAAAGCATCATCAAAGTCAGCAACAGTGTTATAAAATGAATCTACAAAACTCTGTGTTGTTCAATGATCCTCAGTGTTGAAAACCCAGGATGAGTATTCGAGGAAAACTTTCATGCAGGACTTTACTGTGATAAAAACACAGCATCTCCCATTTTACAAAGCTTTAACCCACATTACTGAAACAGTAATCTAAAAGGCTGAACAAACATTTTCTTTCCAACCATATTTAGCACAATGTCAATCAAGACATATTTTTACCAGGTTACCAAATACAGTATGTACCCTCTAAAAAGTTTAAACCTTTGTACTTAATAAACAAATTCATTTGTTGGCCACTCAGTGTTGTCGACTGAACTCTCTTGTTTGGATTGAGATGTATTATAACATATTTTGAGGATGCTCAGAAGAGATAGTGACTAAGAAGATATAGTAAGACAATACGAAGCAAATGATGAAAATATTACTTTCCTTACTTACTTTTCCTGAGTCTGATCAGGAAAAGTAAGCAGCAGAAAAAGTCATTCTATTTGCAAATTTTATAATTAAAGTTGGAATAAATTATGTTTTTGTCTGTGGGATTTTGTATTATCATAATACAAAATGATATAAGTATCATCATTTATTGAAGACCAAACACTGTCATTAACCTGTGTAGTCGGTGAAAAAAACACAAAATCCCAGGCTGTACTCGTTTCACCATCACATATATTACTTTTGTCTTTTCTGTTGAAAGAAAAAAAAAAATACAAAAAGAAACAATTTCCGCCCTGGTCTTCTTCATGAGTAAGCCTTCATAAGAGTCAACAACAGCAACAAGCAAATCCTTAATGATGAGTAATTGCATCAAAAACTCATATCTGTTTCCTCCCAAATGAGTCAACAAAGCAAATCTCCCGAATAACAAATGGCACCATGCCAGTAATCGTTAAGCTATTATAAGAGGATGGGCTAATTACTGTACATCTGCAGAGAGCAGGGGAGATTGCCATTATTGCAGCCGATTTCCCACTGCTGTCAGTCTAGCTAATGGGAACCTGCACCACAGGCTCCCAACTTTGGTGCTCATTTAATCTCCTGATTAAGTGCTGCTTGACCTCCACTTCGAGAAATATGATAGGGAGCACAACTTTTTTTTGTCATTTTGTTGTTGTGCTCCTCTATTTGAACCTTGGCAGTGTGCTTTAACTTAGAAGTGTCATGCAGTGCAGTAAGTGAAAAGCTCATCAGTAATCCATACAGCCTTCAGATGGCATAAATTTCCACTTTAAACATCCAGCTAATGGTTTTACTCTGAGTATACAAAATAACAGAGCAGGAGGGATGGTCCCTTAACAGCAGCAGACTTACTGTGACATCAGATAACACCTCATTTGCAAGATTCATCACAAAAAACACATTTACAAACTAGTAAGAAAAACTCTAATCACAGATGCTCTTTTGTTTAGTTTTAGGTTTAACAGCTTTAGGTACAAAGGGCATGAATGAATATCACATCACAGACCTATTGTCAATTTCAGAGTCCCATGTGTGGATGTGTTTAGGTAAGGAAAGCATTTCAGGTTACAGTTAGAGAAAGACTGTGGCTCTGTTTAAAGCAGGGGTTTCTAAACCTGGTCCTGAAGACCCACTACCCTGGTTGTTTTCCAACTATTCCGGCCCTACTCATTGCTGATCACCTGGATCAGGTGTGTTGAGTCAATCAAAAGCTGGACAATACCATCTCAGATGAGGTTGGAGTGGGGGGAGACAAAGTGATTTGGTATCATTCTGGGCGCACAACAACGAAATATGCCCAATGTTTCAGAGCGAGAGCAGTGTGTCAGGCTCCAATGACGATTTAGTATCTAAAATGGGAGCTACTTGAATAGTATGGAAGTTTTCCCCAGGTAGATTTCTCCCAGAGGGTGTATGTGCATAACTAATAGCTGTAGATGACTGAATGAGGGAGAGCTCTATGGAGTGATGCCACCTCATTTTTAATGTCTGCCTAAAGTTCAACTGAAAATACTGTTAAGTGGCTGCCTTGCTTCCAAAATAGATCAGAGATGGACAAGAAATCAGACTGGCTTACTGGATTTCCAGTAACCAAGTTTCTTAAGTGCATGTAAACTCTGTTCCCCAGCTGCAAACACAGTCAAGGACAGTAGGATGTAAAATGCCGTCACCAGAACCACGCTTAAGGTGGGTGGCCATTTGCCTCGACCGGTTTGGGTGAATGGAAGGTAGAGACAGAAAACGAAAGAAGGGATGTGCACTGCATTTTAGCATTATCTACACAGAGCTGTCAAGGAACAAGACTAAATTAAGAACTAACCGAACTAGACAACAAACTGTTCACTGTTGTGACTTTGACTGTGTCAGACAAATGTCAGAGGATCACAGCTTTGAACCATGAAATGTGCTCTATGCTGATGCTAGTGTCAGATCTGCAACAGTAGGGTTGGCATTCAACACCAATAGAAGAACCCAAACAGCCATATTAAAGATTGGAGCCTCATTACTTGTTTTGCATCTAACTGCAGCTTTCAGAAGGTTGGTGATAAATGAGATGACTCATAACAGTGAATCATCTGATAAGAAAGATTTAGATTACTGTGGGAGTAGACTGTCTTATCTTCATGCTCTTAACATGTGGGATGTGAAGCAATGAAGGGAGAGCTTCCCTTTGGTGAAAAAATTATACATCAGCTGACATGAGATGTTTAAAGTCTGTAGATGTTTCTGTGCAACGAGAAATTACACATATGACCTGCTAATCTGTTTAGCCAAATGTGTTTTCTCTTGTGCTTCAAGTCACTGAGGACCAGTTAAATGCCTAAACACTGCAATAAGTCAAAAAATCATGTAAAAAAAGACCATGTACTGTGCAGTGTCACAGCCATACAAAATCAAAATTCATTTTCTGGAGAGTTCTTTTTTTGACAATCCCAGGAAGTGAAAATCAGCACAAAATAATAGAAAGTGACTCAAGGAAATCATGAGCTGCAGTACAGATCACACTACGTAGCCGCCGACTGTTCTGCTTCAGCCTTTACATCACAACTGTACTTACTGAATCTAATGATGCTTACAGTTGACATTTCACCTTACGAGTGTTAATATTCAAATGCAAGCACTACACACAGTTGCATAGACTACAATGGAAAACCAACATTAAGTACCCTGGTAAAGTCCAAAACAGATTTCTACCTGTACAGAGTACAGTACACAATCTGCTGTTTTCTGCCACTTCAATATGATTGCCAGAGTGGGCATTGTATAACCTCAAAGGCCTCTTTAAGATATCTCATAATCATGATAAAATTCAAACAGATGGATCATTCATTCCACTAAATGTCATGCATTATTATCATGTGAATGTGTTTACAGGATTGGAAGCTACAAAGATTTAGACAGGCAGTTACATAATGCAACTAGTGCACTTTTCTGTGACAAAAGAGTAATGAAATGTTTAACATAATTATAGGAGTAAGCTGAGGAAAGGCAGTTACTGTCCATAACCTTTTAGTATTACAGAGAGCAGCTACTCCATCTGTTCATTAGTTCAGTGTCCATGAATAACAGCACCAAGATGCTCTTCAGAGGAGCACTGTAGAAGATCAGACATAAAAAACTGAAACAAAGGACAAGGTAAGTCAGCCCACACGGCGCTTTCTCTCTCTCTCAGACTTTACACGTCACAAAATCAATTAGTCCTTAAAGTCTTTAAACAAAGGTCTGATCATACAGATTCACAGTCAGCACTTTGCTTAGCTCATTTATACAATTCACATACAGCAGCTGAGGAAAGGAAGTGACACAGTGCTTCGATGACTCATGCAAACATGTGATTCAGTCTTTAAAAGTGCAATGCATTAAGTCGGAAACCTCCTCCAACTCCCATGGAAATGTCCAGGCTTGCGCAGGAACTATGATTTAAGACTAGTGTGGATTACAGCACTTTAATTGGTCTATTCAAGAAAACACTGGATCTGAAATTTGCTGTGACCGTTTTAATTGTGAGGGATGCCAATGTGACACATGTTGAACATCAGAACATCATGAAAAAAAAAGGACTAAGCTTTTAAAACATCACCCATTTAAGCTCCCTTAAGTTAAAGCCAGTCTAGAAGGGATTAGAATTTCCTGCAAGTGGGTTCAGAAAAAGAACTCAGGCTTTCTTCTTTTAGTAAGCCACAATGTCGTCAGTCATTGGCCACTTTCTGTACTGTAGATAACACAGGGAAAAAGGCACAAATGAGCTGAAACAGTGGGAGTCAGTGATCAGTCAGCCCTGCACACACTCTTTCAATCACCTCCTGACTCTTCAGTCTCATTGTCTGTGCATCACTAAGTATGACTTTGAATACATATGCCTGACAAAGACACACAAACTTTGTATTTCTAAACTTGTGCTAAACCTCCACTCCCTATTCACTAAATCGCCACATACGACATAAAAGATGGGGCAGAGATAAAGGTCTGCTTTTGGTGAGTTTTTCCTGAGCCAAATTAAGGGTCTAAGGAAAGAGGGTGTTATATGCTGTGCAAATTTTAAAGCCCTTTAAGAGAAATTTGTGTTTTCGAGGTATCAAATAGAAACGGATTTGACTTGACATATACCAGGCAAGCCAGCAACCTGTTCGGTCAGTCAAAGTAGCTCTTTGAGCTTCTATTTTCAGTGTGATGTGCCATTTACTGTACTTGCCCTCCTGGCATTTTGTTTGCAGTGTTGCATAATTACATAATACAAATATACTGAAAAAGTTCTAGAGAGTTCTAAGATCCAGCGCTCCATCTTAGGCATAGTTCTGAACTTTGGCAAAAGCCAAGCTAGCCGTTTCTCTCCCACTTCTTTATGCTAAATTAAACTAATTAATGCCTGATTCTAGCTACAAATGGACACACAGACAGCAAGGAGGTATCAATATTCTAACGTTTTTACATTCTTTAATACCAAAACATATATTCTAATCCTGAATCTTATCTAGCGTCTTGTGTACAAGTGATCACTGGTATATTACATATATACAATATACATATAACATTTAGAGTGGCCACATTTCATCAAAAAGTTGAACTACAAGGTCAAACAAACTACCCGGGCTTAAATATTCACAGGTTTCTACATCTATGAGAAGTGTTTCAAAAATGAAAATTGAGCCATATGGTTTGTGTATCAATGTGCATGCAGTTATGGCATCTACGCATGTTAGTGTGTTTATATGAGTGTGTTTGTGTACGTATGTGTGTACCTGGTTCATCTGCTTCCCGTGTGTGATGCCAGTGACAGGGGCCGTAACCCTGAGCCCCAGACCGCTACCAGCAGCGGAGGCAGTGCCAGAGGGAGGGAGGCGCCAGCTGGAAGGAGAGGATGGGAGAAATACCCTTCAAAGTTGGAGTGATGATACAGCCATGCAAAGCTTCTCAACACTTTGTCTCCCTCTTCTCATTATCTCTCAACTATCAGCTGTGCAGATGGGAGTATATGCAACGAGCATCACTCACTCCAAACGCAAATGAGTGTGAATTTCCACACTGCCTATCAGATTGTTCGTCTTTCAAAGTCTTGGATTTCAGGCGTCACTTTTCACTGAGATATCGACAGGCTGGCTGTAAGGGCTGTCTGTGAAAAGGCACACAAATCTCCTCTGTTTCCCACTTACTTTTATCACATAGGTCCAGGTTGTGCTGGTCTATAGTAGTCAGGCTAAACAAAGCAACAAGATGGAGCATCCTCTTTGTCTGAATAAGTTTAGTTCTTAGACAGCAAGCCTCCAAAGACAAATGTTGCAATGTTTACATAAATCAATGTATTTATAGTCATGATGGTAAATGATGGGATCTACAAATGTCAAAGGGACTAAACCCTGGATGATGAATATGTAATGTGCAGAACTGACAAAGCGCAGACCTGAATTTGAATCCAGAGTTCCGTGTGTGGTAAGGTTTAGGCGAGAAAAATACTTTAGTTAAAGATAGCGAGAGATGGTGGTTAAATCTCATCTGTTAAATTGTTCTCCACTAAGGCAGAACACACTATTTTCCAGATCTTAAGCAAGTCACTAAATCTAACCACACAAAAGATTCAATAAAAACCATTGTCACAAAACTGGATGTTGTACATTGGATATTTTGGTTCTGGGTACATTTTATATGTTCAACATCAATGTATGTGCAACTTTACATTCCCAACTAAAATGTGTTGTGATTGCAGTTGTATAGGATCACATTTTTAGGAGACAGGGTTGAGTGGTTATAATAACAATACAATAACAACACAGTTGCCAAAGTAATTGAAAATTGGTGCAACAATCATGATCAGATAGTCAGTGTTTTTAATTTGTGTCATTAATTTCTCATTGAGATCCTGTATTGATGATGGGATTGAGCCACTGCATAAAGTCTTCTCCAGTACATCCCAAAGACTCTCAGTGGGATTAAGGTCTGGACTCTGTCGTGGCCAATCCATGTCTGAAAAAGATGTCTCATGCTCCCTGAACCACTCTTTTACAATTTGAGCCCAATGAATCCTGGCATTGTCCTCTCGGAATTTGCTTGTGCCATCAAGGAAGAAAAAAATCTATCGATGGAAAAACTTGCTTGTGACTTATTTTATGTTTAAATTGCTTCTCAGTGTAATTTCTATCACTGTAGACTGTGTGTCTCTAGTATAATTTCATGAGGGATTGATCACATAAATGACCAGACACAAAAATAAAACCAGCCATTCACTCATATATTGCATTACAGAATTACATGACACCATGAGAGAGGATTTTATCCAGTGAAATTGCTCTGCACTGAATCTAGATGTCCTGATCCAAGTACTGAGCGGAGCAGTACTCTTGGAGTAGAGTTTAATTTAACTGGCAGTTATAATGATGGTAATGAATGTGATCAGGCACTACTCTAATCAAAAGCTCATTAGTTTTTAAGACAATAGACTTCATGACAACATTGTTTTTATTTCCTTGCTATGAGAATTTAAAGCAAAAGGTTCAAGTTTAACAAATGAGAACTCTGACAGAATCTGCCAGAACCCAAGGTCACAGTGAAATCTGAGAGGCATTCTTGACTTTGTCAGTTAAATGGACCCTGAGAGGCAGAGGTGAATATTCACCGTCTGGAGCGAATCTGAGGAAGCTTTAAGTCAAAGGGAAGAACTGTTCAGACAGAAGGCAGGAAGATGCTCATTAAATTCCAAGTTGAACTGGGAGAAACAACCAGGGAGTCTGAACAACACATAGGCAGCGTGTGTGTGCCTGGTCACTGGGCCTCGACGTCTGAACAGCTGTTGACTCTGTTGCACAATACCAATCGATTAGCCGGCGCAGACACAGCGCGCAGTGGCTGGCAAAGGTCGGCGTATGTGTTCGCTCTCTTGCCATGCCTTGGAAATTGGATTTGCATTTTAAGGAGACAAGGGTTTCCTGTGTGTGTGAGGTGTGTGTAATATATTAGATCAGACTGTGAGCTCTGTTGCCTGAGTAACCGCCCTATTGCACAGCATGTGTCTCAGTGGAATGTTATAGGATGACACTGTATGCCTCTTTTCTCTGCATTCACTCTTCACCAGAGTGTAAAATCACTGTAATGTCATTCCATTAAAGCGAACTAAAGCAACAGACTGTCACACAGACTTGCATTATCTGTATGATAATTTAAAAGTGGTGGAGCAATGCAGTGTGTCAGTTTAAAATTACAGAGGCTTCACTAGAATGCAGAACGGAGGATTAATTTTTTTTTAGGGAAATCATTCCTTCTTCTTTCTCTCCCCTAAAGAGCAGAGAAAGTATGATGAAGTGATGCAAAAAAGTCCTCTGAACATTCGCACTCATCAAGAAATCCCATCAAAGCCGTGGAATGAGATTGTGACTGAGATAAGACGATCAATGTAATCATACACAAGGATATGTTGGCTTTTTCAGACTGTTGACCAAATCCCTTATGTATGACTTAGTGGTTACTTAGTGAACATAATCCATGATTACTGCGCACCTGGGAGGTGGTGTTTGATATATTTCTGTGGATTAAAAATTGAATAATCAAGCCGATAAAAGACACACTGCTGCGGAGCATTTTTCGAGCAGACAGTAGCAAGGAAAGAATAAGAATGAGGTGGTCTGAAGGTTAGAGAAGCTAAGATAGTCTTTTTCACTCACCTGCTGGGAAGATCTTTATGGGGAAATAAATAAACGTCTTTATAGGACAGTTGGTTTTTTGGTCAACTGATTGTCGGGACTTTGTGATGTGACACATTTCTACAAGTCTAAGAAGGATCAGATGATTATCCATATTATGTACCAATAACCAGTGTAAAAATATAATTTAAACCACTTATTTGGTGTTATTTAGAGTGTTCGTCACACAGGGCAAAACATTTGATGATGTCAACTATGACATATTTTTATTATGTTTTTTTACATAATTTCTTGCCATATTAATGCATAATAATGATAATGATTTTAAATGAAATTGTTAAGGACTTAAATGAAAAAATTAAATGAGGATGTAAGTAATTGTTAGGTGCAAATGGCAGTTTTAGAAAACAAGTGCATGGGTATAACAAACAAATGAACAAGAAATGTCCTCAACACTAATACAGATTACAAACATAACAACAAATGAATAAAACATGGAAAAACACTGGAAATTTACAGTAGAAACTATAAACTGATAAATATGTTGACTGCTGTTTAAAAAATATTTGGAATTACCCAACAGCATTTATTTTAGTGTTACTCTGATTGTGTGATTTTGATTGAGTCCTTAAGATAATGGGTAAAGGCAATAAATTATGTTTTTGTCGATGGATGATGGCCTGTTGAGATAGAAAATGACCCTAAATGACTTTGAGAAGATCAATACAAAAAGTGTTTTTTTATGTGTCTAAAACGGCCTGAGTTGCAAAAATTATTTTTAGGAGACAGGAATGAGTGGGTGTAGTAAATGTGACAAAAAAGAAACAGAGAAATATAGGGGACCTGAGGACAGTAGTGGAGCACTCTGGCTGCTGACAGAGATCCCATGACGAAAGGAGCCATTTTGTAACGACAGACTCTGAACCTTAATTTGGGGTGAAAGGCTGATGGTGTCTATGGCATGGTAAGAGAAGAAGGGACGAAGAGTTGACAAAAATGAAAAGACCAGACTGTAGATGTGTGGTGCATTTTTTTTCTTTTTTTGTGAGGCATGTCCACATTATAATCATGATAGGGATATGTAGAGCTTTGACAAAATACAGTGTGTGCAAAATGTAATTTCCTCTGTTATTTGAACATTGGCAAATCGTTTTCCCTAAAAACATGTCACCAGCAATTACTGATAATTTTATAGTGAGTGGAGCTGGAAAAATCATAACCAGTGTAATACTAACACAACAGCTTACGTGTCATTTCAGCTGAAACCACAATTCCATCAACAATTTCTTGAAGCCTCCAAACTCAATTCCAATGAAAGACACTACCAAAATGACAAAATTCTGTACTTCCAAAGACTTTGGAAATCACTTCAGGCTTGTCTTGAGGCTTAATAACAGTATAATAAAGTCCAGGATTTCAGGCTGTCATGCAAAGGAATAAAACCAGGGGAACAGGGTCGGAGACTTATGCAAAATCAAGGCTATGTCAAAGCCAAAAGCAACAGCTACTTTTGACTATACTGCATTTTCTTTTACTTCATAGTGAATTGGGATTTATATTAATAATAGTCCACAAAAGCAAATATAACCAATTCGTCTCACAATCATTGCATTAACTAGCTCCAAAAACCTGTTGTGTAATACTGTAGGTAAGATACCTTTAATTCTCGTGATGAGAAACTGCTCGCATAACTTCTTGTGCACATACAGACATAATAAAAACACACCTGCTGGAAAACAACATAAACTCTGAAGTAATATAATCACAACTACAAACTATTCAAAAAAAATTAATTCATGTTTAGTGAATGCTTTGTGCCAGCATTTTCCAATCACTGTTTTATTGAGTGAATTCTCAAAGCAACATGAGATGACTGAGTTTCGAACTGCAGGTATGCAAACTAACCAACTAATGGGTACATATAGACGTTGAAAAGTGCTGCTGATGGGAAGAGATTCATGGACCGTTTGAGCTTTGTCACCCAACCATTTCTGAGCACATACTACCCTCTCATATGACCCATAGAAGCTTTTGTTGAAAGCAGATGTCTGTTGCAATTGCACCTCACCATTTCAGCACAAGGCACCAAAATAGTGGTTAGTGTTATAGCTTTTTGGGGCAACCGTGGCCAAGTTGGTAGGGCAGTCGGCAGTAGTCTACAAACCCCAGGGTTGGTGGTTTGCTTCCCGGTTCCCCCCTAATTCCTGGCCACATGTCAAAGTGTCCCTGGACAAGACACTGAACCCTGAACCCTTGGTGCCGCCTCTCAAAGGTGCAGCCTGTCCACAAAGAATTTCCCCCATGGAAAGGATTAATGAAGTATCAATTGTTATTATTTTCATCAAAAAAGTCTAAAATGCTGGATTATAACTGCACAAACAGTAGTGTGCCTGGGTGTAGGCACAAAGACATGGGTTTAGCCACTACATACACATGGTTAGGGTTAGTGAAAATGCCATGGTTTGGCTTAAAATAATTGCTTCAACAACACAACATCACAGCATCTTTGTGGTTACAAGGAAACAGGAGACAGTTGTTTCACTCCAGTCAAACTCCATTATCCTGTAAGAAAGTCCTCAGCTTTGTTTACCCAACCACAAAACCCCAAAACCTCCTCCAAGAGTTTGTGTGTCTAAATACTATGTGAACTTACCACGTTTGGCCTCTACACCCTGCTCAATGGTAATGTCTCTTTTTGTCATTTTCTGCTGCTGTTAGAAATGCAGTCCTATGCAGTTGACAGTCTCATTCTCCCAGAATGCACCACGGGCACAGCCAATGCCAAGAAAAGATGCTTGTTGACTGCACTGACTCCACAGTGATCTGCTCTGTATCAGAAATACTGTAGTGTAGACTAGCACTTTACAGACAGCACCCAGAAAGAGTGTTAAACCGTGCTGCATTTGTGGGATAGTGGTCACCGTTGGCATTGCCGGTCGTGTAACTTACATTCATGGGTATGAGTAGTTGACCAAAAGATTTACCTAAATGCATATACTCTGGGTCATAAAGCCTGATGGATTTTTCAACATGTGTCCAGTGAGCAACGTTGATCAGAATGAATGTGTGCCATCTTGGAACTGGTCTCCACACCCTTTCTCTTTACTTCATTGCATAAAGAACACGGTTCTTCTTGTTTTGGCTGTTAATATTGGCACTGAACATAAATCATGTGGAATCGTCCGACATGAATGCAATTACTGCATGATTGCTGGGTTTCTTTTCATGACACAAGACATACTTTGATATCAGTTATCTTATTAAGGTATCTGAAGTTCTACAACTTGTAGTAAGTTGCAACTAAAGCAGAAGTAAAGCAGGCGGATTCAGGAAAATTAGTAAAGCCCGAACAGTTAGAGTCTTTCATAACAATACAAATCTTAAGAGTATGCACACACTTGCCTTTTATGTTGATGAGTGTATTTGTAATTATTCAGTAAATTAAAATATACTTCCACAGTGGTAGTACTGCTAATGAGTTAGCTATAGTCTACATTGCCCTGATGGTAACCATGGGGAGGCACAGTGGGGGTGCGGCTGGCTGTCAAAAAGGCATGCGGTGCAATGCTCCCACTGTGCCCCCGTACAGCAGTGATGAAGTGGCTCCATCCATCTTGTTGGCTCCCAGTAAAGAACAGACTCATTTGGCGCTGAGCTGATGACAGATGGCAGCGGCCAAAAGCTTTTCTGAGCAAAAGGCCGAGACCCCTGGCTCTCAAATCTGTGGACTGAACTCTCAGTGTTGGAGGGGGCAGCAACACCGAGCCATGAGAGGGTACAGATACACTGAGAAAACAATGTCATTTGTTGAGTTTGCTGCTCTCTAATTGTATTTAGCACATTCAATATTAGATCTTTCACACTGCTGTTGCTCACATGCAAAATTAGATCTTGGATTCCCAACACACAGCAGCAGCATTAATAGGTTACTATATGTACATATTTAACCTTGGTAGCAACTCTATGTGGTTGTGCTTAGATTTAGCAATAATTTAGGCTAAATGCTAAAACATCTTAATTTACACTACTCACAAAAAGTTAGGGATATTCTGCTTTCGGGTGAAATTTCAGGATGAACCTAAAATGCACTATAACCTTTACAGGTGAACTTAATGTGACCTTCCCTAAACTTTTGAATGCACATGCCCAACTGTTCAATGTTTCAGTACTTTTTACACAACATGCTGTTCTCTAACAAGGAGCTTATGCTCATTTTCCATAAATTTCACCCGAAAGCCAAATATCCCTAACTTTTTGTGAGTAGTGTAGATTGTTAGCATGCTAACATTTGCAAAATATTATTCATATTAAAATATAGCCTAGTTGAGGATGATGGGAGCATCATTAGTTTTATCTAACAATTTGATCATCAAACCAAAGTGCTTGCAAATCAACATTTTAGACCTGACACTAGCATTAGACAAAAAGTTAAGAAAGTTTGAAAGACTATGTCATATTCATTGAGACATTACATTCAAAACTACAAATGTAAACCTCATGGTGGCACTAGAGGAAAGTCAGGGGATCACCAAAGTAATTAGGATACATCAGAACAGAATTTTATCTATATAAAATGTCATGGCAATCCAATTGAGATAATTAAGACTAAAGTGGTGCACTATTTGCCCAACATGGTCCTCACTAGAACCATGAGGGGTGAAATGATCACAGCCACTCATGGCCCTGTAAGAAATAGTCACACACAGTCATTTGCTCTGATGTTTGGGCCATGAATGAAACATCTACAAGTGATGACTTTTAGAAGTGTGGAAGTGTTGGGCTGGACCCTGTCAGCCACTATCGAACTATGGTATCGACTAACACGGTTTCGGCTGAGCCTGAAGAACTGCTGGAGGAGTGTGTCATGGGATGTTTTGAGGATGTTGAAGAGATCATTCATCAAGGATACACAAAACTCCACACCATTCCGCTGGGAAGTATTTTCACAGTACTAGTTCTGTAGAAGCCTTTCAGTTGACGTATTACTTTGTCTGAATACAACCTTTTGATGTTTCATGCTACATTAAGTGACACTGAACAGACCTGTGTGAGTTATGAAAACTGTGTCTGTGTGCATGCTCTGTTCCCTGCAGCATTACCCCTTGATGTCACAGCAAAAAACTGAGCAAAGTGCTACTTAAAAAAAAGGGATTGGTAATGGCGTCATGTTATATTCAAGACATTCATAGCCTCCGCAAACATCATCTGTGTAATTACACCCCTCAGTTCCACAACACTGAGAGTGTGGCACTAATTGCTTTCTGTGAAATTGTGTTACCTTTCTTTGGGTGTCTTTCTTTCCCTGGAAGAGATAATGGAAATGTTGTGTTAACCGTCTCTACCAAGCAGACAATCCAGAGTCACTCTATTTTTCTCTGATCATACAGATACATATATGTAGCAATTTAACACTTCTAAGCAGCTGGAACAATGTCTGAGAACTATCAATGACAAGTTGCCGGTGAACAATAGGTTTTAAATGCAGTGTGCCATGGGTGCATAACACTGTGCAACATTTTTTACTGTTGAAATTACATTATAGCTCCACAGT
Source organism: Sandelia bainsii (assembly GCA_032362345.1). NCBI lineage: Eukaryota > Metazoa > Chordata > Actinopteri > Anabantiformes > Anabantidae > Sandelia > Sandelia bainsii. The sequence continues at coordinate 2,744,408 of JAUMHL010000009.1, read as the reverse complement.
CGATATGAAGGATTTGATGAATGCCATTGCAGGCTCCTGAAAGCCTCCCTTCTGCTTAGAAACACACACACACACACACTTGCACAAGCATTCACATATATATCAAATAATGAGGTATAATTTATCTTCTGATGAATACTGATCGTTTATAATCATTTGTTCACCAAGAAAATATGTAAATGTATTGACAGGATGAAGGAGAAGCAGCTGTTATGAACTTAAAGTAACAATGAGATGGATGTCTTATGCACTGTGTATGCTTTGTCTTATTTTTTTTATGCAGCCGTGCATACACAGCACAGTACAAAGCACAGTTCAGGTCATTGTTGTCCTTTGTAGACCTGATTTAACATTTGAACATTTCCTGTGGATGTGCCACTGGTGAAGTGATAAGAAAACAAGTGTGTGATTGCCAATGGGATAGTCTCAGATTCAAACTAATATCTATTTCCAGTTTCGAATGTAGTGCAAATATAGTCTAAGGCTTTACACATACACACAGGCTTTTGTCATTGCATAATTAGTATACACTCAGTGACATAAACACCTGCACTATGTAACACCCTGCAATTAATTCTAATTAAGGTCTTTAAATTGCACCATAATTGCACCACACAGGTTGTAAGCTGTTCACATCTGATGTGTATACATTCATTCTCAAAGACAAAAAAAAGACCCAATTTAAAAAGGGCCAGAGAAAATCAGGCACTAGTCAAAGAAGACCAAAGCATATCCCAACCCAATTTAAAAGCAGTCCACTGAACAGACTCAAGTAGAGAGTAGACAACCAACACTGAGAACAGAACACTATGCTACCAATTAACACACAGTGGTGTCTGGAAAGAACAGAAATACACATCACGTTTCCTGAACTTGACAATTCACTCTCTCCGTCTGCCTCAAAAACACAGTTTTCTGCTCTGATGATTATGAAGCACCAAATTATCTGACACTTAAATCTACTCAGATAATAAACATATTGACACATCTAGTCCAAACCCATGGCAATAAAACAAGTTGAATGAGGTAAGAAATATATGGTCATTTGGAGTCGGCTGCACACAGGCCTTGGGTTGGACCTCAGTTTCTTTGTAGGGTATTTTACACACTGGCTAGCATGACACACGTGTCTCAGTAGTGATTATGGCATCAGTGTTTCACACAATGTCCTTTTCCTCCTCTCCTCACAGCAAATCATGCTGAATGAACAACCCTGTCTCCTAAAAATTACGTTCGTATAGGACGAAACTGCATTCCTGATTACGTTTTGTTACAGGACGTATTTGCGACCCGATTACGTTTTTGTAGAACGTAATTGTCACGTTGTATTGAAACGTATTTTTGTGAATGAACGAATGACGTGCTACATTTATTAATGCGAAACGGTTTGCAAGGAGGTGGTTGGGGAGGATGGAGGGCATTTACTATGCAGGACTGACATGTCCGAGACCCGAGTTCGGGACCAAAGTCCCCTGTGAGGTTGGGTTTAGGCAATAAAAGTACTGAGGTTAAGGTTAGAAAAAAGATCATGTTTTGGTGTCATTTTTAATGCAGACATTGTGTTTGTGAAGTGACTGTGTGAAATGATATTTTATCCATTAAGCAGCCCCCAGTCTTTCACTGACCCTAACCCACTGCAGTGACGCCTGATCCCGAACATAAAACATTTTAATATCGCTACACTCACATGTCTGGATGTTGAAATGTAACGTTGGACATTTTAGCCGACAGAAAACCGGATGCTGATCGGATATTTTGGCGGACAAAAATACGTTACCTGTGAACATTTCATTAATACGTTCAGTATCAACGTATTTGCGTTAACTGTGAACATATGATCATTACGTTAACACAAAACGTAATCGGGTCGCAAATACGTCCTGTATCAAAACGTAATCGGGATTGCAGTTTCGTCCTATACGAACGTAATTTTTAGGAGACAGGGCAGTGAATGAAATGAAGTGCCACCATTTCTCAGAATGTACTGACCTCTGATTTAATTGAAGAAACACACCAATCTGACTGTGTATTTTATACCTTAATTCATACAGGTTTATGCACTTTACTACTGTATCCAGTATACAACAGTACAACATTTACTGCTCTTCTGTCATATGCCTCATTGGTGCAGTAAGTGTGTAACACAAGACTTTTGTATCCTTCAGTGTGGTTACTTGTACACTACCTACAAGGGTAAAGGTCTGGAGATATCATAACCAGCAGTTAGCTAGTGTGGATTTTATCTGCACAGTAACAGTTTGCAGCCTTCGTTGTCATATTCATAATCACCTCATAATGCTCAAAATGTTTTCAGTGGGTGACAGGTCTGGGCTGTAGGCACCATTTTAGCAACGGGACTCTTTTGCTTCTGAGCAACGCTGTTGCAAGACTTGCACAATGTGGTCTGGCATTGTCTTGCTGAAATAAACAAAGTCTTCAATGAAAAAACATCATCTAGTTTTTGTTCATCTAGAATTTGTTGCTCAAAAATCTGTATATATGGTTAAGCATTAATACTGTCTTCACAACGTTTGCACAACATTTTTAGTCTTTTGCTCTCTTTGATCTCAACTTCTTTGAGACTTGTTGCAGACATACAATTAAAAATGAGCATATACACTACGAGTCAAAAGTTTGGCTACACATGGGAATTATGTTTTTCATGAGAATATACATGTCTTCAGCTGTGTTAACATCATTGCAAAAGGGTTTTCTAATGATTGGTTATCCTTTCATATTAATAAACTTGCATTAGCAAATGTGCTATTGGAAGATAGTATTCATGTTTGCTGAATATAGGCCTCTGTATGTTTATGTAAATATTCCTTTGAGAAAAAAAAAAGGTTTCCAGCTACAGTAGTCATTTACAATATTAACAGTCTACAGTCACGCCAACATCATCAAATCACATGACTGGATCAAGATGGCGCAGCATAGAAACAAAGTCACGTAGATCGATGCATGACTCAGTTTTTGTTTGATGCTGACAGACTATGTAAAAATGAAGATATGAGAAAATAAACATGACATTGTTACATACAGCTTTACTATATGTCAGTTTTTCCATGATTTGGGTCTTATGTACAACATTTTCAACTTTTTAAATCATTTCTTACTCATTTTAGTGGCTTTTATATTAAAATAAATTTTCCAAATCTGATTTTGTGTTTTTTATGTGGTTCTTGGATTCAATATGTTGATACAGTATATCAAATTGAAAAAAATAATTGGATTTAGGTCATGTGCTGAAAAATGATACCAAATATTGGCATATTGAATAGTTTTTATTAAATGTGATAAAGATAAAGTCAGAACTATAAAACAAACAAAATAGCCCTAGATTATATTTATAATATAATAATGTCTACAGTGTATTTCTGATCCATTTAATGTTATAAAATCTGCTTTTCTTTAAGAAAAAAAAGGTAATTTCTATCTGTGTCCAAACCTTTGAGAGGGTATTTTTCAAAAAACAATCAAATTTCTCAGTTCCAACATTTGATACATTTGATGAACATTTTGCCTTTGTACTATTCAATCAAATATAGGTTTCACGGTTTCAAATGATTTGCAAATTATTGCATTCTCTTACATTTTAGACAAGTCAAAACTTTTCTAAAATTTGGGTTTGCTCTTACGCTGTTGTTATTAATTTATTAAATCATCACATTTCATTTGTTTAATAAATTACTCAAAGAAATAGTTGAATATTTTGGGAAATATGCTTATACACTTCTTTCTGTTTTAAATAAAAATATTATTACCACTCTATTATCCATTAAACATAAAGCTATATCCAGTAGTCAATTAAATTTGCTTTGCATAAAGACTACACACTCAACCCACAGTGTAGAGTTGTTTATCAGGGGAGGACATTCTTGTTTCAGTATGGAAATTAGGCAATGAAAAGTATGTGGGACAAGGAGAGACTGATGGTTTGCTCTAAAAGTAACAATAAAATAAAAACGCTGACAGTTCATTGAAGTTCAGTTCACAAGCTCAACTTTTAAGTGAAAATTTGAGCAATGACACAGCTGACTCAATGTGTCTATGAGGAATGGGTGTGGTTCAAAGCAGCGTTAATTGGTCAAACTTGACTTTAACTATGTTAAACATAAATCAGTGTAAAGTGTAATATATTGGTGTTTTCCTTTTGGATTTTAGAGTAAAACTTCTACCAGTCACTGAAATGGATTTGTCTCGGTTTCTTCATATTTTCATGAGATTAAGAGTTTTGAAGTTAATGAGTAGTACACTACTTCAAAGTTTGTGGTTTAAACATGTTAAGGAATGTTTCATATGCGCAGAGCAAAGAAAAAGTGGCAGTGTCTTGCATACTGACATCACATTCAGCACATAAAGAATAAGCTGACAGATCATTAAAAGGAGCAGGATTTAAACGCTTCTGGTCAAACTCAGTTTTGGGATTTAAACTAATAAATCAAGTTAGAGGAAGAGCTTCCTCTTCTTTCTGTGAGGATACATCTTCTCTCGCTTATTTCACTCCACATTTCTATGCATGCACAACTAATAGTTTGTTATTGAGTATCGCTCTCATGTTTTGGCACAGACCGCTGTGTCAACAAAAGTTCACGCTGAGTCCAAGTGCATCATGGGCCTAAGAAGTGGTTGTGACTTTGTATCTCATGCAGCTCATGAAACTAAACCGTTCCACCTGTCACAACAGCAGATGTCAGCTCTGTCAGTGTGTTTTTTTGTCTGCAGATAGCGCCGAAGCAGCGGAGGTCCACATCAGTTGACGTCATGTCACCACAAGGTATAATTACTGCGTCAGAACAGCCTGATTTGTTCAGAATATGCATAATATGCTGCAGATAATGAATCATATTTTGTACTGTGCCTTAACTTTCTTTGGTTATCACATTAGTCAAATCTAAAAAGATATTTTTTGTAGATTTTTTTAATTGAACCAAACCTTTACTATACTTAAAGAAAACTAGTCTTAGGAACTGTTTTTAGATAAACTAGAGATTCTAGTCCAAATAAGCACATATAGTCTCTTTGCATACAACTGTAGTTCACTGCAAAAACACTAAAAGATCAGGGACAGGTACCAGCTCTGAACTTCTGCAACATGGCTGCCCATATTAAGCACGTGGCTTCAAACTCAGACTCAATGGAGTCACGCTTTAGAGGTTAGATCTCATTTATGATAAAGCTTCGTGTACCTCGTTGCTGGTTTAATGTACCTCGGCATTCTATTGCACACACCACTAAGCTCCCAATGGCCAGCCCGAGTCACATTTTCCTGAAGGTCGCACAATGTGAATATAAATAGTTACGCAGTCAGGACATTACTGCCGACAACGTTTTTAAATCTGCCTACTGCCAACATTTGTTGTGTGAAGTAAAAAGTGACCACACAGATGCGTTATAATGTGTGGCTTGTTGCACAGTAAAGAGCAGGTGGTGTCTTACATCCATCTTTTCATGGGCCACAAAACTCCAATTCCATCAACACATTGTTTACAGCTTTATAGAAGAAAGGGTGAAAGTAGGCAAAGGTGTCTATTGTCTTTCATAAAAAGTAATTTGTACAAACCAGAAATAGCAATAGGCCTGAACAATTTTTTTCAATTGAACAAGGCCTGTGGAAAATAGTGTTTTTGTGAATAAGAGCAGCTAGTGACAATGAATATAAATATAATCTATCACAAAATGTGCACTTTATCATTTTTTCTAAGGAAAGTCGAGTAAGTGATTGAGTTTGGATTTTCTGACAAACGTACCCCTAAACAATATACTGTGCTGTACAGTTTGGGGCTTTGGGCAGATTTAGGGCCCACTGAGCACATGCAGGTCGCCTACCAGACACAGACCCACCAGACTGATAAACTAGTCTCGCCATCACAACTGTCTTGACTATAGCCAAGATGGGTCCCAAATCATAACCACAGTATGTCTGACAATTGTGCCCTCAGCCTTGTTACTGAGCCAAGACAAAAATGAGCTCGTCGTGACAAATATGAACATGATAAAACAGTGAGAGGTTATTTAAAGCACAGGTTTTGTACAAGCTGTGTATTGTTTCCACTCTTTTCTGAGCCACTGTGGGAGCGCTGCTATAACCGAGACTCAGGAAAGTTGGTGGGAAGGCGTCAATACACCATCTCACTGAGGATTAGCCATTTTAATTACTTCCACCTCTCTGCTATCACCATCTGCTTGAAGTGTGGACGGGCCTCCTCGAGCAACACGCTACTCGAATCAGTTGCATTAATCTGCACAATGTTAGCATGATAAGCCACGCTGAGTTATTTTTTGGCCTTTGTAAAGCAGTTAGTGTCAAACAGATAAGGTTTATTACATCCTGCGGTAATCTTTCCATGTTTGGCAACCCTCTGACTAACTTATTCAAAGAGGCTGTTGTTACAGAAAGAGCCCAGTGAAAAAAAGAACAAAAAAATCTTAAGTTGTCAAAAATATATGTTGTCAGATTGTTGCTGAATGCTTTGCAGATTTAATGAGATAAATACGAGCTTAAGTCATTAAGCTTTCATGTTTCTGTTAAAGTTCATTAATGTGTAAAAATTCCTTCATTTGCCTCACTGCTACAACGGTCACACCTTTATGCTCTTATGCTTGAGTCGTATTTCTTCTATTGATTTTACAAATGCGACAACAAAATCAATCCAATTCCTTGCTTAATGCGGAAAATATCAGCCGGCAGTGAACTGTATGAGCCAAATCGGTTGACAAACATACCTGTTAATGAAATGACACTTGATACAAGATGTTGATGTGTTAAACACAGCAAACAATCAATTGATGTGTGGAGAGAGGGAATGAATTTCAGTGCACCTTCCTAACAATAACTAGCAAATAATATTCAATATATTTCATACTATAGTTCACCTCCTGGCAAGGTTCAACCCAATCTACAGCAACTCTACTCTGAAACAAATCACCTTAGTAACTGCAGCTTGAACACGGCCCTAATATCCATCATCCAAAATGTTTACCTATTTAGATTAATGTAACTCAGATGGATATGTGGGTGAATATTGGTGAAAGTGTGTGATAGCCTCTATGGTGCCAAGACAACTGACCTTTGAACCACAAAAAGATGGGGCCTGGGGAGTCTGGTTCCTGTCTGAGGAAAATAAGGATGGGGGGCTCATTAATGGCTTTTTACTGTCAGTCTCAGTGGCTTCAGTGACACCAAGGACTCTGTAATTCTCTTTCAGTCTCTCCCTCAGTCCTTCTCACTAAGTCAAAGACAGACAAAAATAGAGAGGGAGGATTAGGGAGAGTTCAGCAGACAAAAAAAAAATATGGAAGAGGAGAAGCGAGATAAGGCACTCGACAGACAAAAATAACAACAAAAGATCGAGCAACACTGGGCCCGACAATGACTTGCTAAGGAGACAGGCTGAGGGAGAGAAAAACTTTAGACAATGTCAGTGTGAGAAGAATGAGCGTTAGGGGAGTGTTGATGAGGATCTCAGGGTGGGTAAGCCCTGTGGTGAGAAAATAAAAAGATTAAAATCCATGCTGTCAGTGGTGGGGGTGCCAGAGATGGCCTTATTTAAACTGCAGACAGGATCTATGGGCCTCCTAATGCAGCACAATGACATGGCCTCCTCTGGCAAGAAAGGGTCAAGCACTCAGCTCCAGTGTGCAGAACACAGCTTAATTTAACTTCATAATGCAGCTCTGGGTTCAGAGAAATGCCTTACATATGCTGCCACACATACAGCATCAATGGATAAAAGCCAATTTGTCTTTGAGTGCTGATGGCTATTTCTTTCTCCCTCTTTTTTTTTACAATGTATGAAAGCACTAATGACTTTGTTGTTATGGAGGTGGGTACCAGGCAACAGGAAGACTGTGTACTGCACTGTATGTAGTAAAATGGTCATTGTTGTTTACATCTCACACATCTTGCTGTACAGGTCTTAAACTGTAATAAAAAAACTAAATTATCTTTTACCCAACAAAGGTTGGCGAGTACCCAAAATGAAATAAAGAAGTGTTGCGTGTTGGTTTTCAGTGAACATTGAACACTGAACAATATAAAACTGATGCTATTTACTTCGATGACCAGCTCACTGTCGTCTAATAAGACTTGTGGCAGTGGACTGTGTATTTATATTAAAATAAAATGCACAAATGTGCATTACCAATGCACAAAATAAAGTGCACAAATGATGTGATTGTGTCCACTGAGGAGTTCACCAGTATATTGGTTTACTTGCTGCCTATACAGCGCCATGATCAACAATCAACAAACTGTATATACAGAGAGACTTTTCATTGCTGCTGCTGATGTCAATCATGCAAGCTAACTTATTAGCCATGACAATTAAGGCAAAAAAAAAAAAAGCTGTCTGTTTATTTTATCTACTGTCTCACAATGTCTTAGCTTGTCACACGTGTATAATTAATACAGTAAAAACCATTAAGAGACCAACCCTTAATAACAGTAGATCAAACTCGGTTCAATATTCAATTAGGCCTGTCTATTACATAACTTTTCTTCACAAGGTATTATGGTTGCATGTAGGCCTTGGTGGCATGTGCAGTGGTGGAAAACATATGCAATAAGAGCACAAGGGGTAGGTAAAGAAATGTTCTGTAAAGATCAAGAAAATATCTTCAAAAATGTATGTTGCACTTTTATTGGTAATTCTTACATATACTTATTCCTGGTAGATTTCCCCAGCATTTGTGTTTTTTAAAATCTCCATAGTGTTGCAAATAAAACATATCTACTAAGTATAAATAATAATAGGAATAATAGTCATTATTATTTAAACTAATAATATTATTAGTCATTATTAAATGACCATTACTTAACAGAAACAAAAGCAGCATGGACCCAAATTAACATACAAAGACAAATGTCCCAGTTGTGCCCATAAGATTGATGTAAGATCACTGAAAAATTACAACAGCATTAAACACTTTGCTTAAAATAAAAACAAAATAAAATGTATTTCAAATTGCAAGTGGCCATTTTTGTGGTGGAAAGCACTAACAGCAGAATGATCACAATTCTCACATATTTCCCATTTCCCTCTTTCCTGAACATGAACAACAGATGGGCTCTCATTTGTTTCCTCTCAGCCTGTGCTGCAGTTCTTTGCAAAAGTAATGCCATTAATGAACCCAAACACCTTCTGGCAAATGCAGTAATCCTACGTTCCATAAGTGGTGAACTTTGCTGTAATGAGAAGATATTTTAGTCCTCTGGGGGCTGCAGGAGCCTGAGCCCTGACTATACAAGTACATGAATGTTACACAAATGTTATGCAATGAAACGCTGTTACATCACTGCCTGGCTCACTGTTTGAATGAGCATTCAGGCACCTATCAAGGTTTACTTTTAGTCTCTAGAATATTTAATATCTACTTGCTATGTAAAAATGAGAATTTTATTTCACAAGAGAAACCAAGCAGAGACATGAGCAAATGTGACATTTCATATGTTTTTTTCAGCAAAACAGCAAAACAAAGGAACATGCACATACACAACACATTAATGATTTGCTGCCAGCATTCTGTGAACTAATATGAGCAAAGCTACTGGTTATTACCACAGATACATTTGAAATTCAGTAGCTTCAGTTAATTAACTTACCTTTACAGGCTTGGGCAGGTTGGATGCAGGGTTTTTATAAGCATTTATCAGATTCTTTGGGTAAACAAAGCTTAGCGTTAACTTAGTTTTGGAATTGTAGCAAATATTTTTGAAAATAAATATACTTAAATAAAAGTAAAATTACAGGTTTTTTTAATATTCAAAAACGTACATAAAAATCTATGTTGTTAAAGTAATTACAGTAAATGTAATTTGTTAATTCTATCCCTGTTTTTAACACGGCCTTAACAAGCCATCTAAAATATCAGTTAATAAGAAAAATCTTATATTCAGAAGTGTTCCGTCTCTGTAATTTGACATTACTGGGATTTGGACTAAATTAATCTACAATCCATTGAGAATTTGACAAAATAAGCTGAAAAAAGGCAGCAAAGCTACACAAGATAAAAATTTAGATACTTAACACTTAATACATACAGTAACAATAAGGGGTTTTTCTGGCAGCATTTGTTTGTGTAGAGACAAGTAACAGCTACGCAAGGAGGATTTGATGTGTACTTGCAAAGCAAAATGTGTCAAATTTTGACACAACATGACACAAGCTGAAGTGTAGTTTCACAGGTTTCTGTACTGTTTAAATTCAATACTACACACATTTAATAATTGGGTTTAGCTTTCAGCTCTTTTATTCCTCATATAAATATACATTATATAATAATGACAGAAAATTTTAGTAATGGATGGTGACTTTACTCAGAATTAATTAATAAATGACTCCACTTGTGACATTAATATCTAGAAGGCAAAATGAGCCATTCCGTGATCAATCAAAGTGTTTAATGATGCCAAAATAAATGTCATTGAAATGCCAAGAGATTTAATTGTTGCTGCTAATGTGGATAAATCAGGAATAATTCACACATTCGTAGAGGCTTTTCATCTATTCTATAAGATGTTTTGCTACAGTCCTAGTTTTATGCCATTTCAAAATCTCAAATGGTGCCTTTAAAAGGAGCTCTGCAGAAATTACTACATTTGGCGGTGAGCCCAATGTCTTCAAAACATGACAGACGCCTTTTCTAAAAGTGGTTCTGCTATTATGAACAAGTCATTGCGAGACCCAGAATCCAATTCTGTTTGGGAGAGCTTTGAAGTATCAGATACAGTTTTCAGAGATTAATTTTGATGCAGTGCAATGACTGAAATGCTCTGTTGCCAGCAGAAACCATAACGTCAAAGAACCACCACAGAGAAAGCACTTCAGGGTAACCCTCTGTTTATCACATAAGCAGACGTAAGCACAATTTTAGCCTCGCTAGTGGCATGACTCTTGGAATGGCACTGGGTCTTACGTACCCTGGTTAAAACTGAACCAACTACTCAATTAACTGCCATGTACACTACCAGTCAAAAGTTTGGACACACATAGAAATGACCATGTTTGTGAAAGAAAAGCAGATTTCATAACAT
>JAUMHL010000009.1:2720875-2733273 GCA_032362345.1 Sandelia bainsii | reverse complement strand
CTTCCAATAACATGTTATGTTTGCTAATGCTAATGTATTAATTTAAAAGGATAACTGATCATTAGAAAACCATGTGCAACGATGGTAACACAGCTGAAGACGTGTATCTTATCATGAAAAACATGGTCATTCCTATGTGTGTCCACACTTTTGACTGGTAGTGTATATACTTTAAATATGCACTTGTGTTTACTGCCCATTAGCAAATGTTAGAGCGGTAACACTAGTCTCAGATCAGCATGTGTACAGCTGCCGGTTACTTATTGCACAGAAGGAAGAAAAAAAGCTATTTCAGTTCAATTTTAATTTGCATTCCTGTTTGAATAAAGAGAGAGGGAAAATATCATAAATATGCCTGTGTGACATGTTCAGCTAGAACTTCTTCAGACTGGTCAGCTGTGGTTTTATTGAACGTAAATGAACATAAACACATGGGTTTAGCTTAGCTGCGAAGCTCGGACTCGCGCTTACATTTGTTTCAAACTGGTGACCTACTCAAGAACGCAATGATGCGTGAACACGACTTTGCATACCTAAAAAGTGTCTTTCTTTGTACTTGTGAATAATGTTTGGGTGTCTTTAGCTCACTATGTCTTTCAGAACTTTTGACAATAATTATAAACTCTTTTCAACTGTTTTACTCACTTGTAAATGATTTTACAAGTGTACACTCAGTTAAAGTGTTCAGCTATGTTATTGTGTGTTACACCATTACATGATTATAAACTGCTTATAAATGCTAAATAGAAAGGATAAGTAAACTGTTAAGGCTATTAAATTTAAACAACAAATACACTATATACAGTAAGGAAGGTTTACATTTTGCTCATCGGTGTTAAACTAGTTCATATTATTTAGCGGAAAATCCACATTACACTCATCGTATGTGTTTGACACATAATGGACGCACTACATGGTTAACCCAATTCAAGTATCCCAGTTGATACCAGTAATGGCAGAGAAAACGTAGATAATAAAATACTGGCAGCAGCTAAACACTGCATAGGCTTTAATGAGATGCCAAGTGACTGTAGATAGTAATTCATCACCCACAATCTCCAAACTCCTTCAGCCATTTAAGAGTTATTATTAGTTTTCTAATGGCAGAAACAGCTTTCAGCCACTTTAATCCCTCATATGTTTATGGTAAAAGTTTAATTAGCCATTGGTAAAGCTAATAAGACGGACCATTTTACAAAAAAGCATTTACATCTCAATCCAAAGAGACAGCAGTATCGTGATGTACTGATTTTAACAAGTGCAGGCTAAAATCTCAGTGAAAAACCACAGAGCCATAGGTGACAACATGTTTGACCTTCAATCATCTTTTCAGATGAGGAAATTATGATAATTATCCAATAATTGTGCTCTGCTCTAAAAAGAGTATGGAGTAACATTTTGTCAAATCAAAAGTAAATATGCTTTTTTTCCACTATGACAACACACACGAACATACTGTGCACTCGTTGCATATACACGCTCACACACAACAATCATGAAATCTCACACACCTCCATGCTTATACACACACACACATACACACACACACACACGTCACAGAGAAAACCACAGATATAAACACACACGCACATTCCCTCAACCAGCCCTGCAGTCGAGCACATTAAAAAACAATTAGGCATCTCTGATTTGTCTGTTTTTTTTCGCCACCTCGCCTCAGAAGCAACCCGCAGAGTCCAGCTGCTTCCCTCAGGCCTCTGCAGAGGAGGAGGAGGGAAAAGAAATGCACCTTCAAGTAGACACAGAGACAGAGGCGTCCATCAATTCAGCTACAGTGAAGTGGGGGAATGAACTGAGGTGGTATCTTTGAGTGTGTAATGGCAGTGGAATACGCATTCATGTGTGGTAAGTCCTGTTGGGCAGATACTGTTGTTGTAAGGTCTCTAATTATGTTGCCAGGCAGGCTGATGGACAGACACAGAGCATGCAAAGCCTCCAGAGAGGGAGGATTTAAACAACACACAAAAACAGCAGATCGACTTTATGATCACTGACTAATCTATTGGTCAACTCTCAGTTTCTTTTTGTTTGGAGGACGGGTGAAGGTAGCTAAATCTCACTGATTTCAGGTAAAAGTGAAATGAAAAACAGAAGTGACACTTCAAAATCTAAGAAAATAAGCACCTTTTTCATTCCCTTTCTTCAGTTACGTTGTTTCCCATCTTTGCTGCACAGCAGCAATCAACCTTGTGATTTCCAGAAATCACCTGGCACTCAGACAGTGTGAGCGGGACAGTGACGTCAATGTTGCGCCCCTGATGCTGCAGCTTTGGATACATTTCATTCACAATTCAGTACTTAACTGTCACTTCAATGCAGCTAATAACAATGTGCTTTTTTGAAACCTCAAGACACACATGCTACAACAAGTAGTAGAAAAACAAAATGACCCAAAAGGAATGAATCATCAGTCCCTTAGTGTTGTGATCAGCACACTAAACCAAGAATGATTTAATGATACTATTGTGGTAAATACTATTACATGTACATATTATTACATCTCCTAGAGACAAAAATAACAACGCAACTGGTGTAACAGGAAAACAACCTCTGCATGACAGCTGGTAGAATCTTTGTCTTTGCAGTTTCCACATCATTTAAGTGAAACAGGTTCTATCTATTCACTGTATATACACAAAGCGACAAACTTAAAATAATAATATTCTAGGCATTTTGTTTTTCATCTGGAAATCACAAAGTCGGTGCCTAATGCGTTTTAATACAGTTCATCAGTGATGATGTTTAAAGTCTCAGTTTGTGCCGTGTGTGGGTAATTAGCAATGTTAGAGACTACAACTGCACTGGCATTTTAGTCACGCTATACATCTGTGAACAAGATCCAAACCAAACTTTCCTGGGTTTTACACTCGCAACCACAGCGATTCTGAGCTCTGTGCGATTCCAAATGTGGCCGATCTACACTCAGAACTGTACCTGAACGTCTCCCGTGTAGACACAGATGGAGCACCGGAGCTGCAGCTGCTGTTCTGTTAATAAGCGCCTCATGCTACACCTTCTGTGTGGACATGGTGTTTATGCTCAGTCGAGACACAAATATTATTCCACCATACCTTATCTTTCCATACACACAAATATTACCATACAAATATGATCAGAGACAGACTTGAAAACGATGACTTTTATATCACAGGCAATAACACGCTGTTCACAAACGTCTAACAGAGAGGCATAACTAATAAAGTTAAAAATGACCAAGCTAGCGAGTGAGCATGCACCATACTTGTATTCATGAACGGACATCTAAATGAAATGCAGGCACCGACTTATATTATTAATAATGTGCTTTTCTTATTACTGTATGAAGTTTCAAAATGTCTGCTGTGGAAAACCTCAACAAGTTTCCATTCACATGTAGTGAAGTGTATAAATTTTAAATTAAAGCATGTTTGCATCCATCACTGCTGTAAATATTAGAAGTTGGGCATCACATAAACAGCTGGTGCCACTAAATCATAGCAGACGAAGAGGACACCAGAAGATGATGAAAACAGCCAGTAAAAGCTCAAACAATGGAAAACTGGAGTATGTGGAAATATGACATTTACTGTCTGTTTGCTTCCTCTATTAACTGAAGGAACGGTGTCATGACATGGTCCTTATCAGTCCAAACACATCTGAGGGTCGCGTCTGGTGCCATTTGTCATCTTTGCACCTGTGTCATGATTTATTCAATGTTTCTATTGATACACCTCTGCCAAGCATAAAGACCTTTTCTATAAATATATAAATATTTAATTACAATGTTTCCAGTTCATTTTTTCTAAATATGGTAATAGAACATAAACATAAAACAGGTGGATGGAAAAGCACTCACTGTTGTTTTTCTTGGATTTTCCATTGAAGTCTGAGCTCCAGCTTGTGGTGTTTGGTTTCCATCACTGCTAACTACTCTTGCACTATAGTTGAAAAACATACCATGTACTGTTCACTAGACAACTACTTTTTTTCTAGGACAGAAGAGAGAAGTGTGCCCAGACTGAATAACTATTATTTCAGTTGCCAATAGAGAGTAAGGCCTTTTATTTGGCTGGTTATTGCTTCCAAGGTCTTCAGCACTTTGAACTAAATTTGAAAAAGAGGGCAAATATTATTGAGAGTCAAGCTCAGGGTCATTAATGTAATATTTCAAGTGAGCATAAAAATATAGTTTTTAATATTTTACATTCAGCAACTGTCATCATCACAGGAGACACTGAAAGACAGGCGAACGCTCTGTGGTTGCAGATTGCTTCACCTCTGTTGTCCTGCTCCATCAGCAAGCGAATTGGAGGGGGATAATCCCCGCCAATCAATTACCCTTCACAGCCAAAGTCATCAGGTGATGCCTGCTGGGCTTATTTCAGCAGGTGACGATTCAAAGGGGGGAAAATGAAGGGAAGCGTTTAAGTGAGGCGCGCACAAAGCTGAATAACCTGCTAATGGTACACCCTTTGTGGTGAGTCCCATGTGACCCCGACACTCTTGAAATGATGGATACAGGTGATTTAAAAGTGGCTGGCTACTTTCAATTGTGCTGCTTTGTCGCAATTTCTCCTAAATTAGACAATTTGGTGTTAGGGAAAAGCAGGATTGCAGCACCTGGAGTCAATAAATAGCCTTCTGTTGCAAAACAAACAAGAAGTTGGGTCAGTCTGCAGTCACAGGACGTAGTGCTGTCATTTGGATCATCACTAGTGAGTTTGGCTTCTTTAGGATCCAGTCATGTTTTGTCACTTGGTAGAGGTCCCCGTTAAATCACCCAGCGCTGATTGACTCAGTTCAGCTTGAGACAAACACATGGGAGCAAAGCGAGTGTCCCATCTGACTGGTGGTGCTCCCCCTCCGGCACACTCTGTCTGTATTTCATAATCAAGGACGACCACGCCACGCTGAAGAGACAGAGGAGATATGTATTGGAGTCTGGCTGATGGCATTCATTTCAATTGTGGCCAATTTATTCTCCCAAATAATACAAGCACTAATCTAATAATGACAAGGAAGGGAAATTGCTTCTCACCAGCGCTCTGTCACACAAGCGTATGTGTACGAGTGTGCACACGCCTGTACTGGGTGTGCTCAAGTGTGTTGCAGTGTCTTCTACTCTGCGAATGTATGCACGGATTTTGTCTATAAATTTAGTTACAGTTTGCATTTGGCAAGATAGATTATAGTACGTGTGTGTGTGTGTATGCGTGTAAGAATGTCAGGCTGAAACTAATTCTTCTCACCATTATCATTATGAGACAGGGTGAGCAGAGCTGAGAGGGGATTACTGTCTTAGTCATCCTCTACATCACTTACTTTAATAAAACTTCAAGCCTGTGATTACATTTCATATGCAGATATAGTATGCTGTGTGAATAGACAATGAGTGGTAAGACAAGGTTCCCCGTGTCACTCCACATCCTGTGTTCTCTTCATGTGCGAATGTGTGCTGATGCATGTGTGTGTTGTGCAAATGAACACAGCGTTGGAAGAAGTTCTCGAATCTTTAAAATAAGGTAGTTAGAAATAAGAACACCTCAAGAGAAAAACTTTAAACCAGCAATAATTGATTTTTTGGATGTGGTATATAGACAGAGAGACCTGCAGTTCTTTGGATGTTTTGCTTGGATCTTTTGTGACTTCATGGATGAGTTGGTTACTGTGCTCTTGGACTAGTTTTGAAAGGTCAGTCACTTCTGGGAAGTCTTTTCCATTTGTGATAGTGTCTCTCACTGTGGATCTGTCGAGTGCCAGAGTCTTAGAAACAGCTTCGTAACCCTTCTCAGACTGATCAGTGCATATTGGAAAGTTTCTTTTTGCATGTAGTAACTAACGGACTAACTACTTTCTCTACACAGGCCTAGTCGCGTCACTCTTTTCATTAAAAATTATCATTTAAAATGTGTGTTTTTTTTAGATTGCCTTTGTCTTATGTTGGATTTTATCTTAAAACTTAAACAGTTCAGTAGGAGATACATGGACAAAGAAGAAATCAGGAGGAGGGGGGGTCAAATATTTTTACAGTGCTGTAGCTGCAGTTTCTGAAAATTTTCTGTGCACTGTAAAATATAACTTGTTTCAACTTAAAATCAGAGTCAAAGGGCTTTTTTTTAAAAAGTCCACAAATGCGATTTGTTCTTCTAACACAACTAAAAGTTACCTTGATTAAATATTACATGTATTCGATTTTTATTTTCCCGTTGAAGCCACAATGTGCAAGAGTCAGAACAAAACTATAATATAACTTATAATGTGACTTATAATTTCTACACATAGTGGGGTCCAGTCCAGTCTGAAAACACCTTTGTTAACATGAAAGTATTAAATAAAGCTGCCTTAAGTAAAAGTAAATGAGTATAAGCAGTAAGGTACTCAAATATCAGAGCATAGGTACACAGTGTGAAGAATGATTCTTCTCAGTCTTAAATTAATAAGATTAGTTAAATCATCAAAAACTCAGATATGAAATAAAATGAAAATCCCCAATACAGAGGATTTCCTTCTCTCAGATCAGCCGGGGGTATTATTGTCCTCCTGAAAACAGTAAAGTGTGGGGTCTTAATCTCACAACTACCACACATTGTGATCCCTCAACCCCTAAAAGGGATTTAATTGTTCGAATCACCAGTCAAACATGAATGTAGTTGAAATACAAGCCAGCAACTGCCAAAACTATTGGAACTACTAATTTAATTACATGTAGCTCTCTACTCCCCTGGGTGTAACTACTAACTACAGTACATGATGAACAGTACAATGACAGTGAAAGTTAAGTACCTTAATAAGGCACATTACTTGAATAAATGTACTTAGTTACTTCTGAGCTTTTCTCACACACTCACATGCTGGCAGGTATTTCTTTCAGTCTTCCATCTCATTGCTCACTTCTTTCCCTTGATACTGTGCAATTCTCAAAAAATAGTACAATCATGTCAAACCGACCTGCCTGCATCAGTCTTTTCGACATGCCTCCTCGGTGGTCTGCCCTCACGTGATTTTGTGTGTGTGTGTGTGTGTGTGTGTGTTTCAAGCATGTCAGGCCTGTGTGTGTGTGTCATTCCCCAGACACACCTCACAGGGAGAAGGAAAGGACTACAGCAGCGCTGACAGTGCATGACTAAATGCCCCCCCGTGAACCTGCCTGAATGGAGCTGACTGCTCCAATGAGGCAGGGCAGACGAGACAAAGCACATGTGGGAGAGGGACCAGAGAGCGATGGAAGAGGCCGGGCTGGATGTGACAATCTTCCTCACTGGGGGACAAGGAGACTTTGTGTTGAGGCTAAAGGATGGGAAACTTGGCACTGACCCAGTCAGAATAGGACAGTGAAAAACTGAACTATTGTTCCTTGATTAGGTTTTGAGGGTGTTTTGTTTCTTTGGCAGAGTGGGAAGCTTGGTGACAATGAGCTTGATGGATGTCTGCGCCTCTGTCCTCTAACATCTGTGGATGATCTTTGTGCCATTGCACTTTTTGGGTATTGTAGAAAATTTTAGAAAAGGAAAGGTTTGATTCTTCATCTGATGAGCCTATTGTTCAAAGAAAAGTGCTGACAGTTTTTCCTCACAAGCTGAGGTCTATTTCCACATGTGCTCAAAAATGTAGCACAGCAACCAAGAAGTTGATGTAAGCGTTAACATTTTGAAACGTCACCTTCTTTTGTTCGTGCAAAGTCAAGTGGTGGTGCTTGGAGCCACTGTTTGGGCAAGACCATATTGAACTAATCAATGAACTAATTCAGTTTCTCGCTGAAATTGGGTAATTATCCCAGAGCCTAGTGGCAAAATCAATCCTGCTGATGATTCAGACTGGGCCAACCACACTCCAGATGATTATAAAAGGAGCTTGATTGGGTAAGAGAAGGTGTAGACTGCCTGCTGTCATTTGAGAAAAACAGAACATTGTCCAGTCATTGATGGTCCTAAATATTAAATGGCACTTCAAGCAGTTAATTGAACATCTATTTCTTGTGTTTAAGTGAGGAAAATTGCAGCCACGGAAGCACTTACCTGCTGTAAATTGTAAGTGGGAACATTGTAAGTAGGTTGGTCATGCACAAGTGTAGAGCAGAGATGACGTGTAGAGTCAGAACACGGGAAACATAAAAACGTCTCACCCACCTGCACACTTGAGTTGATGCCATCAGATCCTCTCAGAGAAAACGCTGAATTGAACATTGTCAGCACTCCCAGACAGTTTTGCTATTAAAGAACAAAAGAATGGATTACTTCATGTATTATTCAGTTTAGATAGATAATCGTTTTTCCTCCTAGGCTTTGTTTACAATGGAAGTTATGTTTATTGCAACGTGTGGGTTCATATTTTATTGTATTTCCTTCACAAGCACCAAATAATCCAACTTGACTTTTTCCTGTCACTTGGATCATGCTTCAAACTGACACGATGCAATCTCAATCTCATTAGCAGAGAAGCAGAGGCATGCACATTTTGCTGCATGCTCAGTTGGCAGTGGACACCGTTGTGCTGTTAAAGATCGCTGTTTTTCATGTGTGTATTTTGTTTTATTCATCATTTTGAAGCAAACAACCATTTATGCAAATAGCGTCTGAAAGCACCCTATTCAGCAGATTTTGAATGGCCTTTTCCTTGTCTTCTTTCAGCATCTTTTGTGCTCTTTGTGTATTTTTGATAAATCAAGTAAAGCTATAGGCCATGCATCACTCTGTGTCATCTGTCAGCAGGAAATAAATGGTTAGTTGAAGCGTTACTCGGGGATTTTGTATCCTGTTCACTCTGAGGGCAGCTACTATGGAGAGCACGCAAGCAGAGATGAACAACAAAGACAAATCTGATTTGCAGTCTCCTCTGAGAAATTCATCTGCGATATTAACATCTGATACCTGAAACATGGTTTTGTATGTGTTTATCAGGACAAAGTACACTCTAAACTTTCCCAGGGCGTACCACTGAGTCTGTCGCAAACGAGGGAAAAGAGATCTATGCAGCAGTCCACTAAAAATAGACAAAGACCCAAAAAAGTGTACAGAAGCCAGGCTCCTTGGGGCATCTTCTGATACTCTCCTTAGGCCTTTAAATCCCTGACCAATGCAGAGCAGGCCGACGCCAGCCGCCTGCAGCACGCCGCTCCCATCCTTCCCCTCCACCTTATCGTTCATTTTCACTCCCGTACTTGGAAGGTCACACCGTCTTCACATCCAACTCCTCTCCCTTACCTCCCTCCACTCCCTCAGTCTCTAATCCAAGTGTCAACATTGGCTTTGGAGCACTTGTCAAGCATAGATGGAGTATGCACATATGGCGAACGGCGTGTCCACATAGATGGATAGAACACACCCATGCACACATACACACACAAACAGATGGATCCCCTGACAGAGCTTTCAACATAAAGTGACCAGAACATATGTCTGTCAGCACATTCTGAGAATTAGGAGGCCAGACTGCACTGAAAGACAATTAAGTCACTTTTTTTTAAGCCTGAAAATGTATTTATCATGACAAGACCTTTATTCCACAGCTGTGTCTACAGTAGGGAGTACTATTTTGTGATTTTACTATTACCACCATTTACATACATTAGTCTTTTAGTTTAAAGTTATTGTGCATTCAAATATACATTGTGTTGTTCAGGCAGTTTCAGTCTAACTCCAGGAAACACTAGAACTGGGCCTGGGTTTGATTGGCTCCCCTCAATTGCAAAAATGCTCCTAATCAGGGTGGTTTTGAACTGAAAAGCCTCAGCTCACCCACTTTCACTTAGCAGATGTGGACAGCTGAGATAAGACCTCACACATTCTTCTTCCTTCCGCTTTTCCTTCTCATTTCCATTGACATTTTTCAATAAGAAACAACAGCCTCAATAACAAGCTATATAATGGAAGGCATTGATGAAAAGGTGAACTCTGCATAATTCAGACAGGTAAAATTGACTAAAGTTGATTTAACCCAGTTTGGATCTCCCCCATTAACTGTGGGGCTATATGATGGCTAAACAGGGGTATCGATGATGATGTTCACTAATTTAATTTTGTGAATTAACATGTTTAAATTTTGGTCTGATGAAAACCTTTATTCTGTATAATATTGTGTGCCCATAAAACAAAATCCTAGACAGAGAAACCTATAGAGCAACAGTAGCATCATTAGAGTCACTCCACAAGTAAGGCTAACAAAAAAAAATGCAGCTCAATGCCATTTGTCATCAGAATATACATTATAAAACAGTTTTATGTAACAGCTTAAATAACTGATAATTTAAGTTGCAAAGGACTCAACTATAAAACCATCACACTGAGTGGTGGGTGGACGTGGGTGGTACATTGTTATTTTAATATTATGTATATTTTGGTACATTACAAAAGCAGTAATACACAATGGCGCATTATATAATGGGATGGTGGTAGCTTAGTTAATAGAGCAGTCATCTATAAACTCCAGGGTCAGTGGTTTGATTCCCAGCTCCTCCTGGCTATATGTCAAGGTGTCTTTGGACAAGACAACAAAACCCTGTATCGCCAACATACGGTATCCTGTCTGGCAACTGTCCAACAACAATTTTCCCAAGGGGATCAAAAAAGCAAAGTATAAGAAAATAGTACCTTAACTTATGATGACAAACCTAAACCTGCTGCAAGCAGAAAAGAGAAGTTTTATTCAAACCATTGTCCATCTTTTTTTTTTAAAGGAACATTACACCCTGGTCAAATTTATCCCTTTTCTGTCAGAATCCTCAAGCCCTTCCAAATCATGACGCTATAGACCTGATTTCAGGAACTATTGGACATTTGGTGATGACTTCAGTGGTTGTCAAGTGAGCAAATAGCATATTTTTGGTAGTAAGTTGATTTTAAAATGGCTTTTAAAATAGTTACTAATTGAGTTAGTTAAGCTAACAATAGCGTTCAACCATTCTCTGACCACTCCCACTGTGTTGTTGTGTCTGTGTTTGGCTGCCATGTAACCACCATCTCTCCCTTCTCCCAGAGTCGCTTCTGTGGAACGTGCACAACTGTTACTTTACTCCACACATCACATTTTTTAAATACATGGTATACCTAAAAACTTAGTGTGCAGGGCCCTCTAAACTGAGGATTATGTTTGTACACAAGCAACAAGCATGTTTTTGGGGGATATTGCAATGTTGTAATTGCAAACAGCTTATGTGTGCCTATTAACATTATGATATGTTGACAGTAACTGTAACATTAATGGCAGGTTGCAAATATGTTGATACTGAACATCTCAATAAAATGTACCATCAACCATCTAATTTTCTTTTCTGCCAAAATATCTGAGTTCTCATGTTGTCTAAACCTAACCACATGTCCCATGTGTGTCATCCATCAAACTCAGGTCGATGGTGTCACAGTCTTGCGCATTGTACACCCTCTATCCAACCCATCCACTTCTGTGTGACTCTCACTGTATTAATAAATTACCAGCATCAGAACATAATCAGAACACAAATGTATTTGAGACATGGTTTCCAGGAATCGCAGTGCTGCAGCAGGTAAGCAAGGAAGACTAAGGATGACAGGTAACTAGCAAATGAGCTGAACAACTTTTTAAACAGATTTTCAGCTGGAGCTGGAGCCCCAACCCCCCCCCCCCTTCCTCGCCCTCTTCCTCACCCTCATCCTCCCCCTCTTCATCATACAGACACACAGACGGATCACTCGTCCTGTCTCCACTGCCACCCCCACAAACCCACACCACTATAAAAGACTGCCACCACATCCGTCTCTGGAGACATCATGGAGAATTGGACCCCACCATCCTACCATCTCCCCCCCTCCCATTCCTCCAACTTTCCAACCCCCCACACTTATCTGTCTGTTACCAGCAGCCAGGTGAAGAGGCAGCTGCAGAAGCTGAACCACAATAAGGGTGCAGGACCTGATGGAGTCAGCCCCAGAGTCAGAGAGACAGAGCAGACTCTACTTCTTGAGGAAGCTCAAGTCCTTTAATGTGTGCAACAAGATGTTGCAGATCTTTTACCAGTCTGTTGCTGCCAGTGTAATATCCTTTGCTGCTGTCTGCTGGGGCAGCAGCGTTAGAGCCAGTGACACCAACAAACTGAACAAACTGATCATGAAGGCTGGCTCTATGCTGGGGACTTCACTGGAACCCTTAGAGCAGGTGGTGGAGAGGAGGCTGCTTTTCAAACTGCTGAACATCATGGAGAACAGCTCACATCCTCTCCACAGCCTGCTGGTCAAGCAGCGGAGCTGTGATAAGGAAAGGTACAGGAAGTCCTTCCTGTCAACAGCCATCACCCTGTACAATAACTTCATTATGACAGATCCTCAGTTCCTGCAATTTATGTACAACCTGTTTTTGTTTCTGTTTAGATGTGTATTTTTTTCCTGTATCAATCTTTGTTTTTCCTGTGCTAATCTTTATTATCTTGTATT
>JAUMHL010000009.1:2699327-2720775 GCA_032362345.1 Sandelia bainsii | reverse complement strand
TCCACACATTTCATTTTGGTGAGAAACAGTGAAAACCTCCATGGGGGGGGGGGGGGGACTAAAATGTCCCTTCTGCAGTACCTCTTCCTCTTGTTCCTCTCTCTTCACATGGCACCCGACATACCTCGATGCCTGAGTCACCAGTGAGGTACCGTTAACTGTGGAGCTGGAGAACGAATTAAACAAATGAGACATAACATGTTAATTAGTGAACTTTAAAGGTGTTGGTAACAGAGCCAGACAAGCTGTTCCCCCTGCTTTCAGGATTCACACTAAGCTAATTGCCTCCAAACCCAGGCCCAGAAAAATAAAACCGTTTCCCAAAATGTCAAATTTAAATCTAGGGTTAAAAGACTTTTTATAATATTCTGATTCCCAGAGTGATTCTGGACACAGACCGAATCATTACCAGTATACTACTGTGTATCTAAACACACTCAGAGTCAAGATACAAGAGTGCAGACGCACACACATGTACTCCCATATAGTTAACTGGCATGTGTGCAAATCAACACAAACTCCCAGTCACTGCTACTAGCACCCTGTGTTTCTCACTGTAGTTAACACTGCTCCAAGGTCTTGGGAACAAGAGTTCCATGCATACATAAAATATGAGCGCTAATGACCAGTTTCACCATTACTGCAATGTGCAATTACCATCATAATGGTTTGCCATTTATTTGCTTTCGCAGCAATGTGAAGAATTGGGTTTAATTAATAATTTGCTAGTGAGGAATTAATTGGAGGATGTGGCTGTCACAGCTGTGCGAATGTCCCCTGCCTTGCATGGAGGGCATAATTAGGTGATGATTGCCAAGGCTGCCATGTTGAAATGTGACCCACTTTGAAGACCAAAACAAGGGGGGAGGATGAGAATTTGGAAGGCAGAAGTGACACTGACAGACAAATGGAGGGTTTTGGATTTTGCTACAGTCATTGTGTCATCTCCCTCTGACACCGTCTGCTGGTCTGGGACAGGGTGCTGCATAATAATGTTTTTCAAACTAACTGAAACACATGCATTTATATGGTCTTTAGCCTTGTTTGTGTTAGACGGAAGCTGTTAGTATTATGGAGCCTGTATAAATCACAAACGACCCTCAACCTCTGTGTTTTCAGAAACACATTAACACCAGAGAGTTAATGTTTGTGCAATCACCTGCACCCTTTAACATTTTGTCACTTCAAGGTTTGGTAAAGCAAACAGTGAGCTTTGTGCTGCCAGAAACTTCCATTCATTTTTTTTTAAACAGAAAGACTAAAATTGTGTTTCCAGAGGAAGAAGAAGAAGAAATTGCACACCAAAAACAAACAGCTGAAATGGTTTGATTTGGAAAGGATTAGCATTGTCAAGGGACGTCTGTCACCAAAATATGACAGATAATTTTCTGTGGATTTTTTACTGATTCAAACAGGATTAAAATCACTGTCCACAATTATCATAAATTAGCAGATGTCCCTAGGTGATGTTTTTTGCTGTGCTGACAGGGCTTTTCTCTCTTTTACATACACAAACAAACACACACTTAAATTATGTGTTCAAATAAAGTGTGAGGTTACTACTATTCTACTGAAAATGGACATTTTTTAACTCCCTGAGCCCGATGTTGTGCTTATATTCACTCCTCTTTAATGTATCTCTAAAGTTGGAAATAATATATTTTTCAGTACATGTCCACAGAAAGAAATAGTAGTAATAGTTAACAGTAAATCTGCTACATGACTTTCCATGTTATACACAAAAAGCCCATGTTATTGGCTGCATCACTGGTTAATTGTAGGGCTGGGCACGTTAACGCGTTATTATCGCGATAACATGTTAATTAATTAACGCCAACAATTATTTTATCGCGCATTAACGCAGTTTTATTATTATGATGATGATGATGAAAGTCCATTGCTCACTGGGTCTGAATACACATACAGACAAACCATGGGTCACAGGAGGGGTGGGATGTTGATCAGTACTGGCTTTGCATTGGTGTCATCATGCGTCTCAAATAATGAGCTGCAGCTTTCTGCATCAGAAAAGAACTGGAGGTACTGAACTCTTTTCATTTTAAATCTCTTCCACACGGTGGAGATGATAGGACCACAGTTATTTGTAACCACTGCAAAGTTTAAAAAACGCTTTTCAGGTGGTTGACATGACATATTTTGCGACATGCGCTCTGTGTGTGTGTGTCTGTCTGTCTGTCTGTCTGTCTGCACGCGCGTGCATCAGAGTTTAGCTCCGTCATGCTCGATACAGAGATCAGTGGAGAATAGTAAACACAACATAAGACTTAATGACATAAGATAAATAACATGAGGCTGTTTAGTTGGTTTAATAAAATAAAAAAACTAGTTACAGACCTGTGGTTACACACAGGTGGTTCTGGACAGTAATGTCCTAGCAAATAGCTTCAGTTTTCTATTTGATTTGATTACATTAATGTTTAAGTTGAGATTTACAAGTAATATTTAACTGCTACTGTGTAAAGGGAATACTGCTGTTAAACCATCTTACTTGTTTAAAGTGTTTGCAGACTAGATATTATTGCAATTTTGTTCATATAGCAGTACTTTTAAAATAAAAGTTACAAAAAAACTACTTTTGAATTCATTATTAAATTTTGCCTGTAAAAATCATGCGATTAATCGTGACTAAAAATTTTAATGGTTGCCCAGCACCAGTTAATTGCTAACTTTCTGCCGTTTCATGCTGGGTAGGTGGGCAGGTCACAGCTATTATTAGTTAGAGACCATAAAATCACAATTATGAGATAACAGATACTAAAACACCCCATTTGTCTGAGGTGGACTGAAGAGTCAGATTATAATTCTGTGGGTTTGTCACTACAAACGACCCCTTTCATATGATGCATATTAATCTGACCTGCTGTTCATATAAAAACTTTTTTATAATTATATTTATAATTTTTATAATAATGTGTCATATCTGAATGCACAACTTTTCCTTGTAATTAATTCCTTTGGCTTAGATGAAGAATCTGGACACTTCCTCCACCACTGGCCACCACAGGTTGGACTGAACATCAATACTGCATGAGCCTAACATGACTCTGATGACCTCTTACTGCAGATCATTGATTGCATCCAGGAAAGGCTCCAAAATCACATATAACAATACATGGTCTAATGCAATCTCAATGAAAATAAACCAAATCTAATCAGAATTTTATTAAATGCAAACAACAGCAGCCAGGATGTGTCCACCTGCTGACGAATGATGGTCACTGACCTCAACACAGCCAAACACAGAGGTAATCACAAGGTGCACTCCCTAGAGGTCTCCCCTCTGTCCCCCAATCCATGTGGGGCAAGCCACACTGCTTCCGAGGAGAAGAACAACCACAGCTCTTGGTTTGAACACTTTCACAGGGGTCGTGCGCCAAGATCACACACTACCAGCAGCATGTTATTACACGAGCAACCCTGGACACGGCAAGAACCAAAAGTGAAAAAATGTCAAGATGTGGGATCAGCAGTTCAGATTTGGACTTGCTCTCCTGGAGAGAGACAAGTTGGAATTCATCCTAATAATCAGAATGAGGGACTGGAGCCGCTACCAGCGTTGCTTGGGTAGATTGTTTATTTTTACTGCTGGTCTAGAGGCAACTTGAAAGGATTATGCACCTATCCAAACTCTCCTCTGCAATCCTTAAAGAGGACAACAAACACCAGAGGCACTACGCCTCCACAAAGTCCACAAAAATGAGAATACACAACGCTGACAGGATGTTTGTGACTTAAAAAGCTGCTTTCCTCATTTACATCTCTTACAGGTTTGTTTTTTTTTCACTCAAGGTCGGACATCTTCCTGCAGGGAAAGTAGAAGTAGCACTGCAGATGAAAAGTTCTCTCTTACAAATCTATCTGATATAGGGACCAAGACTGGAGGAACAACATGTCATATTTTTAAAAGAGATGTTTGTAAAGTCACTGTTTTCTTGCCTTGTTTTATATGTGCGTTTATATGTGAGTGAATTATCACAAGGAGACACTAAGGGTGTGTGCGTGGGTTCTCTGTTCCATCCTGCAACCATGATTGCTGTAAAGTTTTCTTTATTTATTGGGAAGTGTTGTTGTGAACAGACACAGCTGCACTGCAGGATGAAACTGATGTGGTAATTTGTCTGACACTGACCCATAAAAACGTCTTTGCACTTCCACATTATAAAGTTCCACTGGTGTGGGTGTACCAGTTGCCCTTGTAATTTCTCTGATGTTTCTTTTTAAGCACCTTGGTTTATGGATCACGGAGAGGCTGCCGACCCAAATAGCTTCGGATACAATCAAGGGAGTGCTCTCAGTTTTTTTTTCCCCTGATGATTTGTTGGAGGTTGAAGTAGCTGTCTGTGCACTCTACTCAGCATCAAATTAAGGTAAAAGTAAGCGGCTAGAACACTGATTCAATTTTGACAGAAAAAATTGAACATTCATTGAATTTCAAAATGTTCTTGACCTCTGACTATACCTACTAGAACACTGTCCCCTCAGTGCATAGTAGCAATGTGCCCGTGCACGTATCTGACAGTGGCCAGTCAGAAAATACTATAGCG
The DNA here is from genome assembly GCA_032362345.1 of Sandelia bainsii. NCBI lineage: Eukaryota > Metazoa > Chordata > Actinopteri > Anabantiformes > Anabantidae > Sandelia > Sandelia bainsii. The sequence continues at coordinate 2,716,210 of JAUMHL010000009.1, read as the reverse complement.
TTTTGCATTTACTACTAGCAAATGACCATCAGTCTGTGGTTAAGGTTAGGCATCTAAAACTGCTTTGTTTGGGAAACCGGTGCGCTAACATACCAGTCTTTTTTGTGTGAAAGTTAGACACGCCAATTCACCACCTGCATGCTTAAGATGTTTTCTGCTACCGAAAAAGAAAAGGGCTTTTGTAGAAAAATCTTACACAGTGTCAAGCATAGGCACAGCTCCGTGTCTTCACAGAAAGTACAGCATGAGCAGCATGTTAGCAGCGCAACAACAGCAGCTTCAGGTCGCGTTTACACATGTATAGTGCAACCCAACACATGAGCTGTGTGGACAAAGGAACTGATCAAAATAAGAGCGTATCGGTTGCTTGTTGCACATAAACACGAGTGTATCAAAAATGCAGCTGACGTGTTTCAGTGTAGTAGAAATGCCTTAAAAATAAGCTCTGGGTCGTGTATGTGTGTATAGTATGAGTGACAGACGAGTCGACATATAGGCTCTGTAGACAGCTGGACTGATTAAAATCTGAGCATCTCGGGTCGGCCAACCACCACTTTGGTCCAGACTCTTAGCTGTATGTTTTATGTTAACTGCTAGTAGACAAAATGTCTGCTGAAAGACTTAAAAATAGGAACATTTTAATGTCAGTAACACAGTACAGTTTCTGAACATCTGCTGCCACAACAAGAAACAAACAATGCATCCAAGCAGATTTCAGCATTCAGAAAAGAATGAGCTAACTAACTCTTTCTACTGTCTTTTGTGTCTATTTTCGAATGACCCACACATTTACAGCATCTTGTTAGCTATGTTATACATGATTAGTGCAATGGCTGTGCTAAATAGCTACGAAACCTGCTGTAACTATTTAGCCTTAGTGTCAACCTCAATCCTTGTAAAATAGGTTTTACTGTTGGTTGTAATATTTGTAATTATTGGTCAGGGTTTGGTGGAGGCTGCATTAAATTTGAGTCTCTGTCTCATTTGTCTCAGGTTTCCTGTTGTTTCTTAGTGGAGCACAGAAAGCAGCACATAATTTCTCCATGAGAAAGATTCTAATTAGACAAAGCAGATGGTGGCAGAGCAAATCTGTGCTGTATCACCGTTGATTCATGACAGCATGAGTAAAAAAAGAGAAACCCATACAGTGTGCACAGCAACATGATTGAGAGTCCAATCCTAGTGCCCACTGGAGACCTATCTGCTCCTTACACCCAACAAACAACACAGATAGTTAGAACTGGCATGTTTACTGGAGATGTGGTAACCTGTAATCTGTAAAAACCTGTTTTGAAGAAAATAATCAGTTTCAGTCCAGTTCAGATTGTGTTGTACAAAAATAAGAATTTGCATAAAGAAATAGAGAAACTGGTAGCTTCACAGTGCAACTTGCCATTTGGTTCTTTTTCTGGTGTTTTTTTTTTTTTTGGGGGGGGGGGAGCATGAGCAGCTGGCTGGCAGATTTCATTACCTGGGGCTTAGTAGCTAAAAAAAGAGAAGACATTTTTTATATATTTTGCACTTTGAACTCTCAGTTCTTGCGTATCTTTCTCAGATTGAATGCTATCATCCTCACAGTGCCAATAATTCAAATGAACCCCTTACCATCCAGTCTTTTCAACTCCCATTCTATGTCCCATTAAGTAGGTTTAACTTTGAAAAGACAATCACACTGTAGTGTCATGTATATTCCGTATAAGCTCAACTGATCAGCTTGTTCAGGTTCTTTATTTAAGCTATATATTGTTTGAGTGAAATGTAAACCCCAGTACTTCATGTTACATAGCTGCATTGTTTGTGAATATTCTTCATGTCTTAAGCATCATTTTTATATATTTTATTTGTCTAAAATTCTTTCTGACACATTTGATTTATTTGGGAACTCTCTGAAGTTCTTTGTTTGACCAATGTTTGGCTGCACAGCACCAGTGAGTCTGTGGATCTAAATATCTAAAGGCCTGTAGAGTCAAAGTAACGCCACGTGTCATCTCTTGATGTAAACATGTCTGTATTCCACAGCCTCACTGTGCCAAGTAAATGCAGCAAATGTAACTGTATGCATAGAAAATCTTGTTAATTATGCTGAGAAAAGAGGCTTACAGGAAGTACAGTATCCTTTTGTAACAGCAGTCATGTAAGATTATCTCACACTGAGTACGAGTCTCAGTTTAGATGTTACGTTAAAGTAGCACTACCACTCTTCATACAGTGCTCACGAATGACACAAAGATGAATTATTTTTTAAAAGGCAGGTACTTCTTAAAAGCATGGTTAAAAGGAACAGTTGAAGCATGTAAAACAGAGAGAAAAGGTAAAATCAAGATTGCCTGGAGAAATGAACTGAGGCATACAGTGGATCTGTGTTACTCCCTGCTTCCACGGGCCAGTGATGGATGGAAGTCAGTAGATCGTTGCAGCCTCAGCCGATTCATCCAGGAATGTTGTGACATCTATTTCTAATGGCATCTGTGTTCCAGAGAATCAAACCTAACACTGTCTGACAGAAACATATGTCTCTGTTGTGCCTGTATGACTCCAGCTCTCTAGGCTGAACTCAACTGCAGGATGAAAAGGGATGTTTTGTTTCACAGGTATGGGCTCACACACTCATCTGCACACTGATAACTGACAGGAAGGGGTTATCAAAATCACTTTCATTTTCTACGTTCTATATGTGTAGTAGCAAGTGCAAAATTGCATAATTTACTAAGTCAGACGCTTTTTACTAGGACATTAAAACATCAGCTTCAACTTTTCAAACTGCAACTTTCCAGGTCTGTCAAAAATATCTTTAGGGAAATGAGGGTTATGGGGTAAATTAATGAGGTACATGTTTCTTTTTTACTGTCAACAAACAAATTTAGGTTACTCTGAATAATAAAAAAACACTTTTACAGGTGTTAGGTCCGATTGAAACACGCGTCACCATCAAGTGCTTTTCAAAAAAAAATTTAAAATATGATTTTCGGGCATATTTGCCTGAAATTTACAGTATAGTAAAGTGGATATGTTGTGTTATTAGGGGCTGGCATGCAATTGGTTTTTAGAATTTAGTGTGCTGGATGGAAAGAATATTTTATCTCCAGTCTTTGTTTCACTTTCAATCATCACCTCCTCACCAGAGATCCCTGTTTACTAGAAACAGAGCTGTGCAATAATAATACAATTGTAATGTGAGAACACAAAATCAAGGTGAAAATCAGTTTAAGCCAATTTGTTCCTGAATTTCCTTTCTGATATTCAATATAGAACTATCTTTAAAAATCCCTTGAGTGTGAAAATCTGATTACAGAGAATGATGAGCCTTGGGAACAGTAAACAGATATACAGTTGCAGGCTTCCAGTGATTTCTTTTAACTTTTGAGCTGTTTTTGGAACAGAATGAATTGACAACATACATATTTAATAAAAGAAAACCTTCAGAATTTGATTGACAGGTTTTAAGTCATTGGAGGTTTTCTGAAAACAACACAGGCTGTATAATAAACAGGGTCAAAACCACACATACATCACACCAAATATTTGGTTGAATATTTCACCTTTAGCAGATACTTTTGGTAGCCATCAACAAGCTTCTGGCATAATTCTGGTTGGACATTTGATTTCTGTTCTTGGCAGAATTGGTAAAGTTTAATTAAACTTGTTGGTTTAATTGCACAGACCTGACTTTTAAGCCCAGTCACCACATATTCAATAGGGCTTTGGGAAGGCCATTCCAAAAACTTGTTTTATTCATTCTACGACAAGCTTGGATGTGTGTTTGAGGTCACAAGGTTCTGTTAAAACACTAAACTCTGATAGTTTAGCTATCACTACCATCACAAAACTTTGATAGTTTGGCTCTTCTTCCAGACCTTGGAAAGTGGCTACACCTCCTAATAACATGTATTTCTGTACAATTGTTTGAACCAATGATCTTGGACTGTTGTTTAGAAATGGCTCCAAGTGACAATCCTGTAAATCTACAATCCTTGTTCTCTGATGTGCACTGAGCTCCTTGGACCTTTCAATTGTACTATGTTGCACTGGTGTTGGTACAGCTACCAGCTGTATTTAATCATGATCACTAACAGGACATGAAATATTGAAAGATATTTCAGAAATCAGGGGCATGTGTAATTTTGAACAAGTGTTGAAAAAACTCAAAATCAATTAAAATATTTGCACCAGATTCTTGGGGTTTTCCTCTATTGAAGATGTATTGTACAATATTTCTGCCCCAGATAAATAACAGTTCAAGTATGTCATTTAAGTCCAAATTTTCCATGATATTCATGTCCATGACGAGTGTTTGTAAATGTATGCATGTAGGTCATAGATCAGTATAGGCAATGTTATAATTTCTACAAGGAACAAATCAAAATAGTTTCTTAGCTATCTTTGCATTGGACACGTCAATATCAGCTGACATAAAAATGTGAAAAAGGCCAGGCTTGGGCTGCATTCTGGAAGCTTAAGGACATATGGGAAGCAAAAAAACAACATCCGATTCAAAACTCATCTTTTCGATGCTTCCTGTATCAGCATTCTTTTATACAGCAGCGAGATATGGATAATCAATGAAAAAGAAAAGAAAATACTTCATGGCTTCGGAACCAATTGTTATAGGTTCATGCTCAGAACTAAACGGAAGGACAAAGTAGGAAATGAAGAAACATACAAATGCATCAGTCAGAAGCCTGTTTCCCTTACAGCAATCAAAAGACAACTAACATGGGTTGGACACACACACGCACAAGAAGAGATGATAAAGAACTTATATGTGTGCCTTATATAGACAATCTGAAAGGCTAGGAGAAGCTAAGCGTGGAAAGTAAACAACCACCTTTTTAAGCGACATCACAGGTATTATCAATAGAGAATTTCAAATGACAGCCCCAGAGAACGAGAAAGCAGCAAAAGACCGTGAAGCGTGGAAGAAACGTGTTCTCGACTCCACGAACTCCATAAAATAGTGGTTTACGAGCAGCCGACTAATGATGATGATGAATATATACAAGTAAAACAAATGAGTAATAACAGTTTTTTGGGGGTCTCCACATGTACTTCAGGATGTAACACATAAAGAAACTGTTTTGAAACTGGTTAAATATTGTTCAAAATATCATTTTACATTGCAGTCTTGACAACTATTGGATTACCATGAAATTTGGTGCATATATTCATGTTGCCTTTATCATGGACTGTAATAAATGAGCTGATCCCTTGAAGTTTTATTTGTCCATATAAATAAATAAAATAATTAATTAATAAGGGGATTGGATAGTTGGGAATAAACACACCAAAGTCCCTCACTACACCACATTGTTATTCACCTCACTTAGCTTGGAAGTTGCAGGATTGATGTTTCTTTTTTTCTTAATAGAATTTTGTTAAATGGAAAAGTCAGTTTTCATTTCCATGTAACTTTACAATGTAAAATGTCACGTTGGGGACTTAAGGTCATATTTGTTTTGTCGCACAAGTGAATTTTGTTCTGCTGTAGCAGGAAGTGGCATTTGAAAAGCAGCAGAGAGAGGAAATGAGGGAAAGCCTAAAGATTGAAGTCTGTCTGCTGTGAGAGACAGAGAGGAGACAGGCAGAGGATGAGTGTTACATCGGCAGGTGTAAATAATCAATGCTCAGAGAATGTGGTTGGAAAACGTATCAGAGTGACCAGCGATTTGTCTTCGAACAACACGCTGAAGCCCCAATTCTGTCCAGTGGAATTACTCAGTAGTTGACACTATATTTGCTGCCTGGACAAACCCCAGGTGGTAATATGCAATAATAAGTGTGTTACTGTGTGTGTGTGTGTTATTTGTATTAAACACAGTGTGGTAAGAAACAGCTGTTTACACAGTCACATTCTGTCAATTTGGAATAAAAAAATGTTCATTTTTGGGGTATAGACTTTATATAGTGTTGGGGTTTGCACTGGGTTAACACTGCATATGTACAGTTTAGTAAAGCAGGTATGTTGCGCTGTTAGGGACTGGCGTGTTTTTTTTTAGAAATTAGTGTGCTGGATGGAAAGAATATTTTATTTCCAGTCTTTGTGTTATTTTCAATTATCACCTCCTCACCAGAGAACCCGGTTTACTAGAAACAGAGCTGTGCAATGAATACAATTCTCATGTGAGAACACAAAATCAAGGTGAAAATCACCAATTTGTTCCTAAATTTCCTTCCTGAGATTCAATATAGAATTACTGTATCTGTATCTTAAAATTACTTTTAAACTGTGAAAATCTGTGATTACAGAGAATGATGAGCCTTGGAGATGATGCGGCAGTAAACAGATATACAGTTGCGGTCTGAAGTTTACACCTATGTACATGAATGTGATAGCAATATTTGGCTTTCAGTGATTTCTTTGAACTTTTGAACTGTTTTTGGAACAGAATGATTTGACAACATCCAGATTTACTAAAAGAAAACGTTCAGAATTTGATTGACGGGTTTTAAGTCATTGGAGGTTTTCTGAAAACAACACAGGCTCCGTAAGGGTCAAAACCACACATACATCAGATAGATAATTTTGGTAGCCATCAATGAGCTTCTGGCAGAATTCTGGTTGGACATTTGATTTCTGTTCTTGGCAGAATTGGCAAAGTTCAATTAAATTAGTTGGTTTCTAAATTCTGTCCAATTTTGATAGTTTGGCTCTTCTTCCAGACCTTGGAAAGTGGCTACACCTCCTAATAAATTTGCATTTGAAAAGCAGCAGAGAGAGGAAATGAGGGAAAGTCTAAAGACCGAAGTCTGTCTGCTGTGAGAGACAGAGAGGAGACAGGCAGAGGATGAGTGTTACATTGGCAGGTGTAAATAATCAATGCTAAGAGAATGTGGTTGGAAAACGTATCAGAGTGACCAGCGATTTGTCTTTGAACAGCATGCTCAAGCAGTTTCACAAAATCTGTCCAGTGGAATTACTCAGCAATATGCAATAATAAGTATGTGTGTGGTATTTGTATTAAACACAGTGTGACTGGATGTTGGTCAAGTTATTGGGTTCCACTAAAGCTAAAAGTTGACTATTGGTGAGCTAACACATTATGCATTACAGGACCATTCAGCGTTACCACTGGCTGGAGGTGGAGTGAGAACTGGACTTTGAGGGACTAAGAGTTTGTGAGGCTGCAGGTTAGTATTATTTGAAGAACTTGCTGAATTATTTTACCAGCATCTTAAACCCACTCCTCCCACACATTTTCAATGTCAGAATTTGTGAAACTGCATCTAATTATTTTTTTGTAATTTCATGAAAGACAATCCAACCAGCACACCCACTTCATGCAGTTACTGGGCAGGTGTGCAGAGGTCAAACAGTATTCTAGCCAGAATAAAGAATTCTGTCTCAAGTTCTAAATACCTCTGGGTAGGCGGGAAAATGTGTGCCCTATTATCCCTGTGTGTATAATTCATTGCTTCTCCTCCTTCTTTAGCGCACTGATTGGGCTTTACAGTGGATGCAGAGAGCTGCAGACTTGCATTTCTATACATTCTACAATCAAGGGTTTGTGTGTACAGATGTGTTCTATATGCATGTACATCAAAGAACACAATGACAACCTCTTGACAGTAAGAAGACAAGCTCTTGGTATTTGGCTAAACTACAGTACCCAATAAAACCAAAGATACCAAGTTTGATAGATAGTGTACATCCATCCATCATCTTAACGCTTGTCCTCGTAAGGGTTGCGGGTGTGCTAGAGCCTATCCCAGCTGTCCATAGCATACATACAGCACACAAAATAAGTCTCCAGTTGACATATGCAAAGAAAAAAAACAGAAAAAAGCCAGTTCGCTTGTTGTGTTCAGTCCATGTGGTCACAAATGTCTAGACTACATGAGGAGAGGAATCGGAAACCATGAAGTGGCCTCATCACACCAGGGGTCTCAGCTCACCTTTGGGTGTCGCCGATCATAACAGCGATAAAGACTTTTGCTTTTAAGCTGACATAACTTTCAATCAGTGATGTATCCTCATAAGTGGCAAAAACAAGTGTACTGTATGGGGGTTTCAGTAACAGAGTTACTAAAAAATCACACACCAATCAGCTATAACATTAAAACCACCAGGTGGTGTTCCCATGTGGATAGGGGTCAGCAAGGGAAAATTTTGGCTAGTGCCCACCAGATGGTGTTAATGTTGTGGCTAGTATAGAAAATGAATGTGGAAATGTAATGATGAAGAAATGAACAAACTAATACAGAACGAAGTTGTCAACCTGCATCTATTCCACCACACCGATGAGATTGTGGTTTTAGCTATAGTGCCAGAAATATTAGAAATTTATTTTGTAGAAATCAAAGGACAAAATAAGTCCAACAAATCTGTATTTTTTACAACTGAAATGTAATCACTACAGATGTTTTTTTCACATAATATTTAATAATAAATGTTTTCCCAAACTGCTTAGATAATCTCCTCAAAAAGTCTGATGCAGAAAGTGCAACATGATTTCTATGCCAGACTATTATACTAACTCACAATCATATCTAATTACAGATTGTAATATTAAAGTTACTGTAATCAATTTTACAGGCTGTTACTTTAATTAAAGCTCATATTAGATCACAGAATATTAATATAGATCAGTATGTTTTGTTGAAAGGAATTTTCAGATTTAAATTTGATAATGTTTGTCTGGTCGCTTTTCTTTCTCAAATCTTCCTCAGGGCAATTTGATTTAAATGTAGACTGAAAACCATTTTATCAGTGTTTGTCTTTTTTTCTGCAAATCCGTTTGGAAGGAAAAGTATTTTTCGGGTCATATTTCTTTCCTCTAAAAGATTAAACGACAGCAGAACTTCTGTTCAAAACATTTTCATCAAATTTTTCCTCTCTTGCCTTTACAGTTCTCATTATTGTTGTATAATGCATTTGAGTTCTGGCTCAACACCTTTCCTTCTGAAAAGCTCTTTATTCATTCAGAGAACGCCACCCCCTGCTCCTGCTTTCCCACTGACTCAGCAAGGAAGCATGAAATAACACTGCTTCAATTTAGACTGCTCCTCCAATAACTAGATAGAGTTCAAAGGGTGCTTAATCTCACCTGTCACTCAAACAGTTGGGAAGGAAGGCTGACATGAATGGAGAACAAAACGTCAGCTGAAAGTATGAGGGATAGCAGCACGTTGAGGTGAGCTGGAGGTTGGTCTTTGATTACTTTTCTCAGCAAACATACGTTGTGGATCCATTGTCCTCTTTTAGGCAGCACTGCTTGAATTACTTGTGGAGTTGTGTCTTAATAATAATAATAATAATGAATACTTTATTGATCCCCTTGGGGATTTTGTGCATCACTTCCTGCTGTATTTCAAAACAAAACACAAGTACACTCTGACTGTAATAAACATGAATTGGAAAAAAAAATACACAATAGCAGTAAAAGCATGGATGTTTGAATAGATCGTCACAGCTGTCTCCTCTGACAGATGGCAGCAGAGATCCCACAAAAAAGTGCTCCCTCTGTGTACAAATCCATCCATCCATCCATCCATTATTCTAACCACCTGTCCTCTCAAGGGGAGCCTGTCCCAGCTGACACCGGGGTGAGAGGTGGAGTACATCCTGGACAGCTCACCAATATATCACAGGGCTGACATAGAGAGACAGGCAACCATTCACACTTATGGGCAATTTAGAGTCACCAGTTAACCTAACATGCATGTTTATGGACTGTGGGAGGAAGAACCCGGAGAGAACCAACGCCGACATGGGGAGAACATGCAAAATCTGCACAGAAAGGCACCTGGCCAACCTGTGTATGTGAACCCAGGTCCTTCTTGCTGTGAGGTGACAGTGCTAACCACTACACCTCTGTGCCACACTCTGTGCACAAATGTTAAATCAGTTGATCGACAACAATATATGGTTTTGACCTCCCACACTGAAGTCACACGAAGTGGATATCTTCTAAAGCTGCCGGCTTAGAATACAAAGAGAAATTTTATACTAAAAAGACTAACTTTGGAAGATATCCACTTGATTGATTGCCTCATGAATCCACACATTTGAATATAGTTTTGCACAGAACTACGACTATAACTTTGTCTCCCTTCACTTCTACTAAAAAGACAGCTTCAAATCTTGATTGATAACACTATCTAAAAAGGTAATAGATCACCGAAATTGTTAAAGTTGATTCCGGAGTGGATAGAAATATATGTATGTAACAGAATTAACAGTAATTCATCCACTAAGTGGTTAAGTTTCAGTATTTAAGGTACCATTTTTGTCTGACCAATTTGGATGTGAAAGGGCTGTAATTAAACCCATTTTGATTGCCAAAATCACCAAACATATGCAACCCAGTGGATACTGTTCATATATGAAACACGTGGGAATGTAAAAGTTGAACTTCAGCCATGAAACACTACAACAAAAATTCAAATGAATGGGATTTTCTGGATATATTTCCTGACAAAAGCAGTTGAAAAATAACATCCTAGACACACACACACACACACCTATAGTGTTAGGAAAAGAAATGGAACAGCGGCTGGGTTTCCTTCCAAACTTATTGGAGGATTTGGTTAATCAAGACACAGAGCAGCTAGTTTAGCAGCCTGAAGAAGAAGAATAGGGCACAACCAGATGGCATAATTATAGAAGTAATTATGTTTTTCATATGAAAGTTAAAGGAACATTTCTGTCTCCTCATTGCTCTATGTAAATCTGATGTTTTCATTTCACACTTTTTCCTTTCAAACTTTCAAACAGACAACATTAATTAGCAGCATTACGACAAGAGGACAAATGCTTTAAGCACATAAAGCTAATTTCCAAAGAAATTTGATGCTACCATTTAAAACATTTAAAATAAGGCTTTTAATGATTATTTTCTGACTTATGCAGCTTATCTAAACTACTTTTACATCAGCAAATGTACTCAAGTGATACTGGGAGGAAATATTGATATTGATTGAGGAACATCCAACTTTACATAAACTGACAGTTTTCTTTTTAAGGCAAAGGTTTAACTGCTTGAGCATGATAAACAGAGCTCTTTTCCAAAGGCCAATATTTCAACAGAAAAGCAAGTGACTGTTTAAACTTTAGAAAAGTATCTCTGTAGTAAATAAAGGACGATGCTGATGGGGTCATGATAGACTGTGGAGTAATCAACCAACTTTTAGAAAGTATTAGAAAGAAACCACAAGACTCCATATTCTTTTTGCTCAATAATTATGTGACTGGGCTGCTGATGGAGGAATGTCTTTCATTTGTAAACCATGCTTTTATTTACACTCCAATTAAAAAGGTTTAAGGGTGGAGAGAGCATCATTACTGTGAAGAAAAACTCTTGTGAGGCAACATAATTCAAGGCAATCATTCAAGGCAAAATGATGATAGATTGGAAATTCCAAAGGCAGTTTTTAGTGGCAACTGGATTTGCTATAAGTTCTTAGAAACATTTCCTCTCATCTGAAAGTTTGTCTTATGAAGCCTTTCAGATGACGACTTAAAGCAAGTCCAGTTGCCAGTGATCAGCAACTTTCAGATAATCATGACCAGGATGATTGAGAATCAAACCATGCAAGCAAAAGTATTAAAAGAGCTCTTCTGAAGATTATCTTAGGTAACTGTATAATCACCATGAGAGGGCCAATCCTGCATCTTAAATGGTATCTATTTCAAAATCAATACTATCTATCAACTAATCCCTCTTCGATTTGTTTGTGCATTCTGAAGTTGTTGCCATAGAAAGTTTATTCCAGATTACCTTACAACAGAAAAGTGGCTCCAAGGAAACAGGAAGAGGACAAAAAACTCAGTGGCAGTAAAAGTGTAAAACATTAAGAATAGTATTTAATTTAGAGCATTAAAGTATTCAAGTAACAAAAGTACGTTCTAATAATTACTATTCTGAGAATAATTTGAATTAGAAGAATTGATTAATATTCACTCACACACAGAGAACGTTGCATACTGACGCAAAAGGGTACCTCGCACATATCTGAGACACCACAGGTTTTGAGACAGTGTCAGTATTTGACAAACTGGGTGGATTGATTTCAAGTATCATTGCAACTAATTAGCTTGTTTCCCAAAACTTGCATGTTGTAGCTTTAAGTATTAAGATAAGTAATTGCAAAATAAATTGCCTATCACAGTAGCATTAATATATATTCAAATTCAAATTCAAGTAAAAAAAAAAAAAGTAAATATTGTAAAAGTCGTGTGTGTATTCATGCTGGCATTGACTTTTTCAATATTTGACTAAGTCAGTGATCTTTTCCCAAACATTTCCTAAACATACAATAACTATATCTGTGAAGATTCTCAGTCATCCAGGTCATGGTTATCTCAAAAACAGGGTTTTCAATGGCAACTGGACTTGTTTTAGTTCCTTGACTACGTTTCACCCTTCCATAATGGAAGGGTGAAACCGTTTTTTGAGATACAATAACTATGCATAGATTCATCCTGCTTTGGCTGAGATAATCTGTCAGCTGATGTGTCAAGAATGAATTTTGAGTAAATTTGTAGATACATCTATTAGAAATTGATAAAAGATGTCCCGGGGGTGATATTTTAAAGCATTAGTTAAAATATAGCACATCAAATGCCAGTCCTTATTTACTTTTATTCCACTGTTGTGGTTCTTAACCAGGGGGTTTCTTAATTAAGGTTGAGTCAGACTTACTTAAAAGCTTAAATATCTAACAGAATATAACAACTTCTCATGGGTAATGGAGGCAAAAGAAACATGCAGCAGATGCCCAATATTAAAATTTGACTCAATCCCAATATTCAGATATCCAAAAATTCATTTGCAAACAAATTTGCTGTTGCCACTGTATATATGTAATATCTAGGAGACAAAGTTTACAAGTCAATAATGTGTTAAAAAAAATCTGAACTTATATGTTTAGTTCCCCTGAGGTTCTTCTGAAAGTTGACAAAACAAAACAAAATCAGTCAAACAGGTGAAAAAAAAACATTGAACCATTGCATGATTATAAAAAATTATATTTTTTGAAATAAATGTTCCATTCTGGGGCTTGAGAATGTATTGTGAAGTCCTACTGGCTTCAAACTGTCTAGGTAGAAATAATGTAAGCTCTAAAGCCAAGGGAAAAGAACAATAGTGACATCGTATTTCACTGCAATGTTTATGCTTACACGGCTCCTACGTTACTCGACCAATGCACTAAAAACCATAAGATTGAAGGTGGAGTCTTTCTGTTCAGCCAACATCTTTTCTCTAATAGACAGCCTATTATGTGAAGTGTAGGATCTGCATTAACAGAGTCATACTTTTGTCTGTGTGTGCCTCAGCTCCTGAAGACCCATCATCCCTTTTCTGTCACAGCCTGATAAATCAGGGCACCTAATCAGCGTATAAATATTCATGAATCCAACTGAGAGTGCTTTTGAAGGTGTAACTCTTCACAATAGCTTGGTGCACAGCCTCCAGTGTGCCACAAATTCTGCTGGCGAGTGGAAAAGTTGAGAGGTGAAGGGGAGAAGTGTGCTACTGAAGTCACCCTTTTAGCATTTAGAGTAAGTTTTTCACATGAGAACACCCTAAACTCTTTTTTTTTTTTTTTTTTTTAATCCTTCAACCGTACTTTTCTCTCATTCATTTTCAAGATTGAAATATGAGGTGTCAAAACATGAACAATTATGGAAAATCATAAATTTGTGACCAATTTGGAAAAGGGAATGGGGCTGTCAGCTATCTGAGATATATGCGTTTTCAATTTGGCATTTCTTAATGCCTGCCAGCTTCTTTCACCGTACCATTAAACTGCCATTTCTCCTTGTACTAATTGAACGCCTCCCCCCCCCCCGTTCCCTGCCCACACCATCATGTATTTCTCATCTATCATTGTTTGTTGGGAGCCAGTGTGGTTGTCCTCGACACTGACTTTGAGAGAACACTTCATCTTATTTGTTTGTTCCCTGACATGGGCATGATGCACTCGACCAGGCTGGCCATTTAGAAGCTGGGTATTGTTCAAGAACAGCCTGCTTTATCATCTTGTGTTACAGAGTGTAGTTGCTTTGTAAAGGACCTGAACATTGCAGTCATTTGTCATTTGTAAACTTAAACTATTTACCATTGGCATCTAATTTACTTAATAGATAAGCTACAGAAACAGAGTGGCACGGACCGGTAATGCGTTAAGGACTAGAAATGGCTGCATTTCAATACAGCTATTTGTATTTTAGGGATTTTAAGGAACACAGACTAATTTGTCTACAGCAGACATCATTAAAGACTTTGTTAGTCAGAACTGAGTGAGACTATTGCTGGAAGGTGGCATTCAATGGTCAGCTCATCATGACAGAGAAAGAAAAACAAGTTAGTTTTGTATGTTCTCTTTAAGCACAATGAAAGCATAAAAAGGGAAGTAAATACGGTTATTGTGAGCGATATAATCAAAGCACAATCACATACAACTCATCATAGAGTAACAGTGATCCAATGACACACCCAACACATTCTCATTCCACAGCGCCACATAATGACGCTTCCCTTTTGACGTATCAATACCAATGATATGAAGGTGCCACTAACCGACACACAAGGTGCGTCACTCCTTGACGCCATGGGAATGATGGCGGCTGCCTGTCAAATTGATTTGTTACAGGGTGGAAACATCACAGTTTGACTGATTCTGCTCTATAGATCTCCCTGTGGGTCAGCATGGTTAATGTTTGGGGCACAAGTAGATTGCTTCTATGAGAAAAGTTGTGTAGTGCCCAGGCAGAAAGTGTAGCTAGCATGATTGTAAACTGCACCACTAAAGAACAGTTTTGAACACAACTGCCTGTTGCAACAACATGGTTCACAAGTTCACCAGCTTCTTACTGGACTAAATCTTACTGGACTCAGTAAGGCTTATTGGCTCAGTAGCAACCTAACCCATCCATTTTGTGTTTATGTTTCACTGAAAACAAAGACATACTGCAGCACTTCCTTAGCATTTATTGCTGGGTAGTCTATTGCAGGGCTGTAAAAACAGAAGAGTTGCAACAGGGGTCAAAAACAATAGTGGGACTTGTGATTCATTTAGCTTCAAATTCTTCTAAGACAGAGATTATTTATTGTTTTTACTGAAAAGCAGCTGTCCCATAAGAGTCGATGCAGATGTTGTCACTCTCTTTCTAAATCCACTCTGACCTATCCCACCCACTCTATCAATTTCCAGAGATTCATGGCATTTGTGGGTGAGTTTCACGACAAAAGTGGTGCTTTAAAAAAAAAAAAGATTTAGACAATTTAGTCATTCCATGGAATGTAAGACTTTAGGTGATACGTGTGACCTTTCAGGTGCAGGACTGTCCTCTTTCACTTTGAAGAAAACATTGTTGGGTTTAAACCATCTTTGTATGTTAGGAAGCAGACTCTCTAACTGTCCCCTTCTGCCTATTCCTGCAGATACAGCAAAGCTGGTAAAACAGAAGGTTATGTGCTGAATTACTGATCTTCTGTCACAACTTGCTGTATTCCAGATCTGAAAAAGCCAGAAAATATCACAAAGCACCAGGTGATGACAACCTATTATCCTCTACAAATAGTAATTCACCTGATTTTCAAAGCTGTAAGTATGATTGGCTTCTTAGCATGGCATTTAGAAATATCCCTGCAGCTTAAAATCCGCCCACTGGGTTTCTCAGCATTATGAAGTGTCTGTGCATTAAGGTCAGCATTTCAATCAGGGTTGTTGCTTCAGGGAGAAAAAATTCATTCCGTTTCTGAATCTCTTTCTGAATCTGTCCATGTTTCTCTGATGATATTCATTGTTGCCAGTGTTGGACATGCTGCTTTTATTCTGATGGTTTGTTCTCTTCCCTCCAGCAGACACTGTCGAGGTGGACCCAGCACTAATCAAAACCGTAGGGCAGCTCTTTGCAGGATTCAACAGTTTCTCTGAGGAACAGAAGCCTGGGATGGAGGCGAGGTGACCTCAGATGAAAGTAGCACAACCCCCGACCACTTAGACTCGCTCAGGGCAACGAAGCTGCAGCCAGGCAGCGATAGTATGAAGGAAAAAGGAACTAACTTCAAGGACAACACAGATAAAGTCAGAGAAAATGCTGCAGGAATTAGGCTGCATGTGGGGAAGTCAAAGAGCTTTGTTGAGATATTTTCTCATTAACATTGGTGTATTTTTGGATTAGAGCAGGCTAAAGGGCCAGTGGTGATAGTATCAACTCATAACAAATAACATAAACTTTTATTCCAAAGAGACATTTTCAATTGCTGAAAAAATTATACTCACGAAGAAAATCAAATCTATCTTAAATACAGCCAAAAAAAAAGTTAGCATTATTAAATGAATTAGATGACATTAAACAGTGCAATACTAAAATAGATCTTCTCTACTCTGTCACTAACTTTTTAGTATAGGCAGTTTTTCATTTTAATCACAAATCCTGAAAAACGTGTCTTAAATACAGTTTATTACAAACTATTGTACTATACATGTGCAGAACAAAATCCCTATGCTCACTTGTCAGTGAGCCATATAGAACACATAGACATAAAAAGCAGATGTGTTCTTGTCATGCAATTTTGTGTTAGTTACATTAAATATTCTAAGATTGGTATGAACAATTCAGATAAAAATGTATTTCATTTTAACCGTTCTATGTCTAGTTATGGTTGCTCAACTGTTTTTGTATTGAATTCCGTTAACGGCATTAGTTAAATTCCTGTCTCTGAGATCATATAGCCTAAGTGCCATGTCTTCTTAACAGGAAGATGATGAAGAAAAAGCAGTACACTCTAAAAAATAATTCATGGTGTTAGTAGGTAGAACTTAAAGTAAAAGCATTTTTCAGCAAAAAAAAAAAAAAAGAGTTTTCTACATGTACACGTTTTAGTGAGTTGACAACTTATTTTCTTCAACTTTTTCAACGTAAAAATAAAAAACAC